>PVKV010000308.1:0-56960 GCA_004027835.1 Alouatta palliata
GTGCAGAAGCTGTGGAGTTTGATTAGGTCCCATTTGTCTATTTTGGCTTTTGTTGCCAATGCTTTTGGTGTTTTGGTCATGAAGTCCTTGCCTACGCCTATGTCCTGAATGGTTTTGCCTAGATTTTCTTCTAGGGTTTTTATGGTGTTAGGTCTTATGTTTAAGTCTTTAATCCATCTGGAGTTAATTTTGGTGTAAGTCGTCCTTTTATATTTTGGTATTGTCATTTGCCCCTGCATTGTAATCAAGTTGTATTAGTCTGCTTTTAATCGAAGACACAGACGTTTTGATTTATTTAAAGGAGGGTATAGTGGCTAGTGGGGTAAATGCAAGAATGCCCAGGCTTCCAAAGGGGTTTTTCCCAAGATTGCTGTCAATGAACTGTTGGAGCAAACAACAAAGCACAAAATTGACACTCAGCAAATAACTTGTGTGTACTATATGAGACATGTCCGTATTTGTCCTATTAAGAGATTAATCTTTTGTAGATGTAGCTATGCAGTAAATGAAGGAAAAGAACAGGTGGAGTGAGAAGATATAAACTCACTTATTTACTGATTGATAGAGTGGTATGATATACATTCCCTCTCAGTTAGGGTATTGGGATAAAATCATTGGTCAGGGGGATGCATACATTTTAAATAACACAAATTAAGACGTCATAGCATAGTTTTTCTACAAAAACTTGTATTCTACTATTCACTCACGCGGTCAAAACATACCTGTGTATTTAATGTGCCACTGCTTAATATGCTGGAAATAAAAAAAATGCATGAGTCTTTTGCCACAAAATATTTAATCTTTTGCTAAAGAAAGATATGGGAAGAGACAATTCCAAGGCAGTTCAGGAAGGCTTATAATAGAAGTCTGAACGAGACATGTGGAACACTAAAGAAAATTTATCAATTTTCCTTAGGTAGGAAGAAATCAACAGGGATAACTTTTCAGGTTGGAGAAGGACTTCTCTATGGGGAGATGATAAGGAGCACATTTTTACAGGCAAAAAACATGAGGTAATAGCAGAATATGTCTTCCTTACAAAACAGACTTTCACCTGTGTTTGAAATGTGAATAAGAAGAGATAAGGATGGAAAGGTAGATTAAAGACAGGTAATAGAGCACCTTCAATGTCACCCTAGGAATTTTCTATTTTATAAATCCTATATTAGTTTGGAGTCTGTATGTGTATGAGAAGATCTATCTACCAAGTCTCAAAAAAGGAAAATAAATGAGCTTAATGCCAAAATGACTCTATTAAAATTTCCTTTCTCCCTGGAAAATTCATCAGGGAATATCACATCTTTTTTTTTTTAAAAAAAAAAAAAAAAAGCACTTGTAGGCTGGGTGCGGTGGCTCACGCCGGTACTCCTAGCACTTTGGGAGGTCAAGGCAGGCAGCCTGCCTGAGTTCAGGAGTTCACCACCAGCCTGGGCAACATGGTGTGTGCCTGTAGTTCCAGCTACTTGGGAGGCTGAGGCAGGATATTTGCTTGAACCTGGGAGGCGAAGGTTGGGGTGAGCTGAGATCATGCCACTGCACTCCAGCCTAGGCGACAGAGTAAGACTCCATCTCAAAAACAACAATAACAATAAACAACAATAACAACAAAACACACTTGTTGCCGCTTTATATTTTTAAATCAGAAAATTTGTTGCCGTTGATTTGTTACTGTTATTTTTAAATTATCTGTTTCATGAGAAAATTTTCAGGACTTTATTTCTGCACTTACATATGATTCATAACAAGACCAAAGTTCATGTAAGAATATTTTATTGTAAACTTAATCCAAGATATATTCCGTTTTGAGTAAAAGGACACTCAGTTTGTAGTGGTTTTGCATGCATAATGCTCCAATTTTAATAAGGCTCTGTTTTCAACTAAAAGACAAGTTGAAGACATAGCATTGTCCTTGTCCTTAAAAATATGAAAGCTTATTTAAAACTTACAGATGTGATTATAAAAATGTTATAAATGTCCTTAATAAATCAGCACACCTTAAATTTGAGGAGATTCTTTTAACTATGGTATCTGCAACCAGGCTCTAAGGCATTCTGGCTTGAATTCTGCCATAGTCCAAATCCCATTCATATTTTATGTGCATCTAATGACTAAGAAGCAAGATGAGCAAGATGTTTATTCAAATAAAACTCTCAGACTGAAAAAGAGTAGTTGCCTACAAACTTATGTTAAATGGAAAGTTAATGTCTTAATGGTCTGGGGTTCAGTTTTAGTAGTGCTGCAGGCTTTAAATGTTGCCATAAAGCAAATCCAAAATCCAGAAAGATTCAAAAGATCTATATGAAGGTTGACATTAGGAAGAAATGCAAGATATAGTATGCACTAAAGTAAAATAAATAAATAGTTTAAAAAAAAACAAATTGTGAAACAAAATTTTCATATAAAATAACAAATAGTGTCAAATACCTAAAGAGATTTGGGGGTCCGTGTATACATCTATTATGATAGAATACATTCTTATATCTGTTTGGGGTAAAAAAATAATTCATTTAATAATTTGCTAATGATTTGCAAGACAAGAATTTCAAATAGAACAAGTCTCAATGTAAGTGATTATTTTGATATGGGTTTGAATGTACTTTTATAAAATTTTAATTAACTTACAGATTCACAAAATGCATTATATATAAGAACTACAGATTTATTTTTAAAATTTTTATAGGCTTAAGGGTTGCAAGTGCAGTTTTATTATATACACATATTATACAGTAGCGAAGTCTGGGCCTTTAATGTAATAATCATCTGAATAGTGTATATTGTACCCATTAGGCAATTTATCATTCCTCATGCTCTCTCACCCTCCCATCTTTGTGAGTCCCCAGTGTCTCTATACCCCTGTGTGCACATTATTTAGCTCCTACTTACAAGGGTGAACATGTGGCATTTGACATGTTTATGAGTTATGTCGCTTAAGAAAATGCCCTTCCTTTCTATCCATGCTGCTGCAAAAGACATGATTTCTTAATTTTTCTGGCTGAATAGTATTCCATGAGAGAATGTGTGTGTGTGCGTGTGTGTGTGTGTGTGTGTGTGTGTGTGTGTTTGTGTGTGTGTGTGTGTGTTCTCAAGCTTTCTTCTTTTTGTATAGAATAGCTTTTGCCTTTTAGGCTCTATTTTGGTTCCATAAGAATTTCAGGACTTTCAATTTCATGAAAATCAATAATGGTATTTTGATAGGAATGACATTGAATCTATTGATTGCTTTGAGATTTCTTCCAATCCATGAGCATGAGGTGTTTTTTGATTTGCTTGTGTCACCTATAATGTCTTTCATCAGTGTTCGTACTTTTTCTTGTCGACATCTCTTACCTCCTTGGTGAAAAGTATTCATTGAATGTTTTTCATAGGTATTACAAATGGCACTGAGTTCTTTATTTGGTTTTCCACTGGTTTGTTATTGGTGTATAGAAATGCTGCTGAGTTTTGTATGTTGATTTTCTATCCTGAAACTTTACTGATGTCATTTATCAAACCTAGAAGTCTTCTGGCAGAATCTTTAGGATTTTTTAGGTCTAAGATCTGCTGTCAGCAAACAGCTAATTTGACTTACTGGTTTCCAATTTGGATACCTTTTATTCCTTTCTTTTGCCTGATTGATCTGGTGAGGACTTGCATTATTATGCTGGCTAGTAGTGGCGAAAGTGGGAATCCTTGTCTTGCTCCAGTGTCTTAGGGGGAATGCTTTCAAGTTTTCCCCATTCAGTGTGACATTGGCTATAGGTTTACCATGCATGACTTGTATAGTTTTGAGATATCTTCCTTTCTCAACAAGTTTAGTTGTTGAGGATTTTTTTTTTATCATGAAAGGATGCTGAATTTTATCAGATGCTTTTTATAAAATGTTTATGTAGTGAATCACATTTATTGATTTGCATGTGTTGAACCATCTTTCCGTAAATGGAATAAAACCCACTCGATTGTGATGTATTTTTTTAAGTGTGCTATCGAATTTGGTTTGACAGTATTTTGTTGAAGATTTTTATATCTATATTTATTAGGGATATTGGTTTGTAGTTTTCTTTTTTGTTGTTGTTGTTGTGTACTTGCCTGGCAACAGTATGAGGGTGATACTAGCTTCATAGAATGAGTTAGGAGGAATCCCTCCTACTCAGCTTTTTGGTACAGTTTCAGTAGGATCAGTCCAAATTTTCTTTGTGTGTCTGGGGGCATTCAGCTGTGAATCTGACTGGTCCTGGGTTTTTCAGGGAGATTTTTAAATTGTTGATTCTATTTCACTACTCTTTATTGGTCTGTTTAAGATTTCTGTTTCTTCCTGGTTCAATACTGGAAAGTTGTATGTTTTCAGGAAATTATTCATTTCCTTTGATTTTCTAGGTTATGAATTTATAGTAGTCTCATTTATAGAGGTGTGATTATATGTTTTTAATTTTTGAACTTTCTATCCTTTTGATGTAGGCATTAACACAATAAAAATACCCTTTTAGCACTGCTTTTGCTGTATCCCAGAAGAATTGGTATATTGTGTTTCCATTTTCATTTTTTCAAGAAATGTACATGTACCCAAAGATCATTCAGTGACAGATTGTTTAATTTCCCCTTATATTTGTATAGTTTTCAGTGTTCCTCTTGGAATTGATTTATAGTTTTATTCCTCTGAGGTTCAAAAAGATATTTGATATGATTTTAATCTTTACAAATTCATTGAGATTTGTTTGGTGGCCTAAAATATGGTCTTTCTTGGAGAATGTTTTATGCACTGATGATAAGAATGTATATTCTGTGATCATTGGATAGCACGTTCTGTAGATATCTGTTAGGTTCATTGGTATGGAGTCCAGTTTAAGTTCAGTGTCTCTTTGATTATTTTATTTCAATGATCTATGTAGTGCTGCTAGTTGTATTTAAGTACCTCATTAGTATTGTATTGATGTCCATCTCTTTTCTTATGTCTGGTAGTATTTGTTTTATGAATCTGGGTGCTCTGGTAATGAGTGTATATATATAATTAGAATTGTTAGACTTTTTATTGAATTGAGCCCTATACCATTATTTGATGACCTTCTTTGTCTTTTTTTTTTTTTTTTTTTACTGTTTATGATATAAAGCCTGTTCGGTCTGATGTAAGTAGAGCTATTCCTGTTCTCTTTAGGTTTCCATTGACATGGGATATCTTTTTCGACTCCTTTACCTTGAATCTGAAAATGTCTTTATCAGCTAAGTATGTTTCTTGAAAGCAGCATTTGGTTGAACGCTGTTTTTGTTTTTTGGGTTTGTTGTTGTTGTTTTCCATTCCACCAGTCTCTATCTTTTAAGTGAATACTTGGTACATTTATGTTCAAGATTAATATTGATATGTGAGTTTGTTCCTGTCATAGTGTTAATTGTTACCTAGTTGCTTTACAGTCTCAGTTGTATACTTGTTTTATAAAACCTGTGAGTTATACACTTCTGTGTGTTTTTCTCATGGCAAGCCACACCCTTTTCTCTCCATGTTTGAACTCCTTTAAGGAATTTTTGTAGGACCAGTCTACTAGCAATGAATTTCAATAGCATCTGTTTGTCTGAAAAAGACTATTTCTCCTTCATTTATTAAGCCTTGTTTAGCAGTATACAAAATGCATGACTGATAGCTGATAGGTTTTGTTTTTTTTTATTCTTTCTGTTTTCTTTTTTTATTTTAGACAACTGAACGTAGGGCCACAGTCTCTTCTGGTTCACAGGGTTGTATGTTTCCACGAATGTATCCATTTTCTCTAGGTTTTTAAATTTGTGAGTATGCAGCTGTTCTAGCAGTTTTAGATGATCCTCTGTATTCTATGGCATCAATGGAGAAGTCCACTGTTCATCTGATGTCTTTAGAGAGGATTAGACACTTTTCTCTTGCTGCTTTTAGTATTTTCTTCCTTCATGCTGACTTTATATTATCTGATAACTATATGTCTTGGTGAAATCCATCTTGTAATGTATCTTCCTGGAGTTCTCTGAGCTTCTTGTATCCGGATATTTAAATCTTTAGTAAGACTAGGTTAGTTTTCCTCAATCATTTCCTCAAATAGATTGTCTAACCTTTTTACTCTTCTCCTTCAGGAATACCTATGACTCATAAGATTGAACACTTTACATAATCTTATATTTCTTGAATGCGGTGTTTGTATTTTAATATTCTTAAGATTGGACACTTTACATAATCCCATATTTCTTGAATGTAGTGTTTATATGTTAATATTCTTTATTTTTGTCTGACTGGTTTAATTCAAAAGATCTATCTTGAAGCTCTAGAATTCTTTCTTCTGCTTGGTCTGCTCTGCCATTCAGGCTTTCAACCTTATTTTGCAATTTCTTCAATAATTTTTTATTCTAAAATTTATGTTTATTTTTTGAGAAAAGCTGTTCTTTCAGTGGATTTTTTCAGATCCTGAGTCAGGTTTTCTGATTTCTTTGTGTTAGTTTTAACTTTCTATTGGATCTCACTGAGTTTCTTTAAAATCAATATTTTGAATTCTTTATTTGGTATTTCAAAAATTTTATTTTGGATAGGATTCATTGCTGGAAAATTAGTGTAATCCTTTGAGGGGTTGTAACACTCTTTGTTTGTTTTCATAGTTCCAGAATTGTTTCTCTGTTTTTTTCTCATCTGGAAAGACTGTCTCTTCTTATTTTTGAATTTATTTTTTAATGAGTGACATCCTTGGGGATATGATTATAATGTATGTTGTGTAGGGTACTTTGGCTTTGGGTCTGTGTTTTCAATGGCAAAGACTCAGTATAAGTTCCCTGTACAGATAACCTTGTGTGATGGCTTTCTCAAATCCTGGTTGAAGTAGTGATGTACTGGGAGTGTGAGCAGACTTGCTGCCACCTGTGGGGCTGTGATGGCTGAGTTCTCAGCAAGTTTATTTTGTTCCTCAGGGCTGAGCACTCTTGTCAGCAGATTTTCTATTAGGTTGTGCAGTTCTATCTCTAGACAAATAGGTGGTGTTTACAGATAAGAGCCAACGGTGGCTGAAATAGATAGGTATATACATGATCTTTGTTAACCATTAGAAGCTCAGTTTCCTCAGGCAGTGGGCTAGACTGTGCTATGCCCCATGACCTGATCCTTGTGCTCAGCCCCAGACTGGGAGACAATGCTGCCTGAAGCTGGGGCAGGCAGGTCCACGCACAGGTATCTCAAAGGCAGATGCAAGCACAAGCTCCAATGAGGAGTCTGGGGGCAGCCATTCAGCACCCAGAATTATGCCCAGGAATGGAGTAGAGAAACCTCTCACTCCTTCAAGTTCTCTGCTTAGAAAGAAAGGGGTGACCTAGGCTCCCAACCTAGAAGTGTATTTGCTTCAAATGTCTGAAGATTAAATGTGGAGTGGAAAGAGCACCACTTCACCAACTTCTCTACATGGAAGGGGTGGGGCAGTGTAAGCTCCAAAACCAGGGGAGCAAATGTGCCATAGGCCTAGAAAAACCCTGCCCAGCCAAGGAGTGGATAAACTGCTGCAATAAGGTCTTTGCATGGGAAGGGAAAGGCAACTCAAGCTCCTAATCCAGGTTGCCTGGTGTACAAAAAGCCAGAAGATAGGCCCAGGCTTGTAGCATGAAAACTGCCACTGCATCAAGTTCTCTTCACTGAAAAGAAGGGGCCTAAACTCCTATTCTAGAAGCACAGGTGCTCCAAGTACCTGGAAATTTGTCAGAGTGTGGATCAGAGACAGTGCTGCTGTACCAAGTTCTCTGCATGGGAAGGGAGGGGCAGCTCAGGAGGACTCTGCTTCTCTCATATGCTGGGCTTCTACTTTTCTCAGCCAATTGCCCCCACACATGCTAATTGCCCACCTCTTTTCCAAAATCTGAAGTGTCCTTTGCTTTTCTAGTGAATTCCCATATACCTTCTATGTGCTCTCACAGTGTTAGTCTCTGTGCATTATCTTGCTATTTCCAAGTGGATGAGGTACTGTAAAAGCCTCCAGTCTACAACGTAGAAGAAAAAAACATAAAATGTAAATTTAACCTAGAAGTTTTTCTTATGCTATGCCTTATTTAAAATTGTAATTTGTAAGCTGATCCATCCAACTTTGTGCAGATGACATTCAAATGTATAACCTTAGCTCTTTTTTTTTTGTTTTGTTTCTAAAGTAGTTTCCTTTGGATAATATATTATAGTAAAAAAAAATTATTTACCATTTAGCTTCTGTGTAACATTTCAGAAAAAGAAAGCATATTTTTTTTCATTTTTCCTCATGATTTGCTATAAAATTACTACTCTCAGTGCTCTAAACTCAAAGCCATGGTTTTATCTTTTTAAATTTATTCTTTATTCTCAGTCTAACTAATCCTATTACTTCTTAAATCTATGTCCAATAGAAGACCTTTTGACACCTGGGTAACAGCGAAGCTGGCCTAAAGTATTTCTTTTGCTCTCTATTTTATTTTAATTTGAGCTTTCATCACAATATTCATAAAATAAATATTATTATATTAATAAAGTAATAAATTATAAAGTATAAAATTACTACTTTATAATAAAGTATTAAATTACTACTTTATAATAAAGTATTAAATTACTACTTTATAATAAAGCATTAAATTAATACTTTATAATAAAGTATTAAATTACTTTGATATCTTTTTGGAAGAAATATTGTGTTCACACAAAATGTGGAGTTTTTCAAAATAAACCAAAGACCAATTGCTTATTTTCTATAGTCAAATTAATCCAAATAAAAAAGTACAATTATATAATGAAACACAACTCTAATAATACATTAGACATTATAATACTTCTAATAATATTAGAAGATATAAAAGTAACAAATTACTATAAGTCATTTTATTGTTAGCAATATTAAAATATTTGCTATGATATGTTAAGTACTAGCCTCTAACTTCCTAAATGCCAGCAGTTACTCAAATACTAAAAATCAAATGTGTATAAAAAATGCACAATGGCACAGTGACTGTGACTGTGGACTGCAGAGTGGACAACCTGGGCTATCAATTCCTGTTCATAGTTTCTAGTCCAAGTTGTTCAAATCTGCTTTTTAGTTTTTGATGGTATATCTGTTTAACATAATCAACTTTCTGCAGTCCGTTTTAAAGATTTCTATTTTCTAATTTAGCAAGACTTGCTGAAAATTTTTTTTGGAATAATCATTGAGTTATTCAACCTGTAGAAGCAGCAGAACAAGTTCAAATGGTTTTATGAATAGTAAGAACCCTAGTGTGTGACCTATATTTTGCACAGTGTTGGACATATGATAATTTTTCAGATATAAGTAATTAACCATTTTTTACTTAGCTATGCCTTAAACCACTGGGCCCTAATCTGACTAAACAAAATAATCTAAGTAGTTCTAAAGTCCATGTTCTTTGATATTAGAAGGCATAGGCTTCTAAAAACTTCTGAGTGTCATAACAAGGTCTTCAATAAATCAGATGTTATAAAATGTATGCATATATATAAAAAGCATGGGTGATCAAATGGTGTACAAATGTATAATCTACATCAATAGTCTATTACAGTTTTATTAATATATGTGTAACTGTATATGTCATTCTCATTTTGATAAGAACTAGGGTTTAATATACTACTTGCTTGTAAAATCTCTTATATACAGTATTTTTTTAATTACGAAATTACAATTTTCTGAATTCTTCCAAACCTGAATCTTTGGAGCAAAGTTAAATATGTGGCATTATACTTGCTATCATTCATTTACTCTTTTAGACTTTGATCTCTTATTCCCAAGCCGACTTGGTTAATTACAATATATAAAAGCTTCAGATTCCACTGTGTTTTCTCAATCACTGTCTTCTCTAGCTCCATAGCGTCTGCAGATGCCCTTCCTTCTGTAGAACACAATGATAAATGAGTTATTATGAAAAAGTGAATTGAACTTTCTTAGGTTAAATGTCTGGAATGTAGATGATATTGAGTGACAAATGCCAGTTAATGCTAATGCATTAGATTCTCGTAGGAGTGAAAACCCTATTGTGAACTGCACAGGCGAGAGATGTAGGTTGCAGATCCTCATGAGAATCTAACGGCTGATCTGCAGTGGAACGGTATCATTCTGAAACCATTCCTCTTCATCCTGTCTGTGGAAAAATTGTATTTCATGAAATTGGTCACTGGTGCCAAAAAAGGTTGGGGAGCGCTGCTCTATAACTTTCCTACTTGGAGTAGCTGGAATGCCAGCATTTTTGAAAAGTGTTGACGTGTGTTTATTATTATGTTTGTTTCGTGGTGAATCACAAGTCTTTAAATATGTAGCACAAGAACAAAAGTTACCTCATAATGTTCTTTGCTTTGCAGGTATTATGCAATGCAATTTAACTGCTAATCCAATAGAAATATATGTTCTACACACTATCAGCAGTACTCTATTCTTGATGGAATTTAATTGGAACTAACTTAGTTGGTATAAATGATAGACATTGGAAATAAATATTATGTGGAAAACATCAAAGAGAAATAACCAACAGTTGACAAAGTATCAGCAGTTGACAAAGTGTTTATCAGCAGGCATAAAAAGAGTTTTAATTTATGTGACAAATTCAATTATTCCACTCCTAATCACGTATTCCATATATATATATATATATATATATATATATATATATATATACACACATATATATCTATCTATCTATCTATTTTTTTATTGCACTTTAGGTTCTGGGGTACATGTGCAGAACATGCAGGATTGTTGCATAGGTATATACATGGCAATGTGGTTTGCCGCCTTCATCCCCATCACCTCTATCTGGCATTTTTCCCCATGTAATCCCTCCCCAATTCCCTATCCCACGCTGTCCCTCCCCTAGTCTCCCCCAGCAGACCCCAGTGTGTGATGCTCCCCTCCCTGTGTCCATGTTTTTTCATTGTTCAAAACCCACCTATGAGTGAGAACATGCGGTGTTTGATTTTCTCTTCTTGTGTCAGTTTGCTGAGAATGATTGTTTCCAGATCCATCCATATCCATACAAAGGACATGAACTCATTTTTTATGGCTGCACTCCAGAGCTCTTCCTATTCAGCCATCACGGATCAAGAAAAATGCATTCCTTTTCTGAGAGACTGTAAAATACAAAGAATATCATTCTAATTCTGTGCAGAAATCCTAAAGCAGAAATATAAAGAACCAGGATTTTCAGTCTAAGTCCCTGAATGTGCTCAGTCTTTCCTGTAGGCACACTAATGGCTCAAACAGAGAGAAATGAAGGAGGTATTAAATGATGGGGCTGCATACAGTGGCTCATGCCTGTAATCCTAGAACTCTGGGAGGCTGAGGCAGGCAGATAACGAGGTCAGGAGTTCAAGGCCAGTCTGGCCCACATGGTGAAACGCCATCTATACTGAAAATACAAAAATTAGCCTGGCATGCTGGCACAGCCTTGTAATCCCAGTAACTCCAGAGGCTAAGGCAAGAGAATTATTTGAACTGGGACCTGGGAGGCAGAGGTTACAGTGAGCCACCATCGCTCCACTGCCTTCCAACCTGGGCTATACAGCTAGACTTTGTTTCAAAAAAAAAAAAGAAAAGATTCTGGGATTAGAAAACTACAAGGTCAAAAGTGACACCAACATAAGGGTTGATAGAAGGAAAAGAAAAATGCAAAGAAGAGAAAAAATTTCAAATAATATTGGACTAATGGAATGACTATGGGAAATCCTTCTCCGGAAATTAACAGGAGTTACATCAGCTCAAATATTGTCTTACTGAAGGGTTGGTAAAAATTACTCCAGACCCAGATTATACAACCCACTGATCCTTACCAATAATTACAAAGTAGTTTTACTTCCTCTTCATCATCTGTTTATGAGTTTATACTCGTAAAACCTAACCTAAAAGTGTCTTACTCTAACGTTTGTTCTACTTGGAGAATGACTGCAGGTGGGTAGCCTGCAGAGTGGTCGTAGAGGTAGAAAATTTATATTCCCCAAGTGTTGCTTCCAGGAAGACAACTCCAGGCAAGAAAGCTCTTAGCAGCCAGAAATCTACTGTGTACTCCTCTGTTTTCAATACCAGACAGAGACCGTAGCAGAATTAATCAGCCACAGCAAATTGAAATGATTACATTCTCCAACCTCTTATAATCAGTAAAATTGCATGTGTATTTATGACTATGCCAAAGGGCACTGGACAACCTACATGAGGATTGTGAGAATCAGGGTGATTAGTGATGGGTGAACTGACAAAGTTGCTTTATCCTTCACAGAAGCACATCAGCCTATATACAGTCTGTACAGAAATCACTAAAAATAGACCTTGTGGTGGAGCTCATTCAAAATGCTTATCCACATGAAACAACATGATGGATACTAGACATCCAGTGATTCCTAAATTCTTTATTCATATTCTCCTATGACTTGTTTTGGTTTAAAAACCGCATAACTGTATTACTGTACTATTATTTTGTAAGTGTTTAAAAATCATACCTTAGATTATTTATGTTGCTGTCACAGACTATCACAGATGTGTTATTTTTTAATGAACATAAGTGTATTGGCTTATGCTTCTGGAGGCTAGGAAGTCCGATATCAAGGGGCTAGCATCTGCCAAGGGTCTTCTTGCTACATTATCTCATAGCAGAAGGGCAAAAAGAAGGCAAAGCAGATGAAACAAACTTTTACTTTCATAAGGAACTCATTCCTGAGATAATGAACCTTGACCATAGTATTAATTAATCTATTTATGAGGATGGAACTCTTATGGCCTAAACACCACTTCACAGCTCCACCTCTTAATATTGTTACAATGGCAATTAAATTTCAATATGAGTTTCAACCCAAACTCATGTTCAAATTTAATTGCCATTGTTAACAACAGTCAACTTTTGTTTCTTGTAGTTTTACATTTTTATTTGGAGTATTGTTAGTCAAACCATAGCAATACCCCAAATACAAATTTAAAAGTATGAGAAATAAAAGTTTCAATGTTTTCTTCTTACATACCAGTGGCACATGTTCTGCATTCCCTAAGGTACACTCTATCCTTTGGAGGCTACTACTTAAGGACTTCCTAAGGGTATATGTGATGCTTGCAATGAAATGGAATGAGATCAAATGTATAATAAATATCCCTCTACTTTAGTGAAGAGAATTAGATTTCATTCTTCTCTCAACTTAGAGCTGATTTCAAATTTTATTCCAGATAAGCAAAACAAAACAAAACAAAAAATTATAATGCTTGCCAATGGGGAAACTTTATAAGATTTCCAAAACCATATGAACTTTTCCATTTCTGGATTTTTGTACATAGTGGTACAATTTTTCTGGATTACAGTGGCTAATAAATTTTAAGATATTATTGGTTAAGTAACTGCTTATTTTTATACATAATGGTACCACTTTTCTGGATTACAGTGGCTAACATGTTTTAAAATATTATTGCTTAAGTAATTGCTTAATGAGTAAAGTGTGGTTTTGGAAGATGATGAAAATATTTTGGAACTTGATAGAGGTGAAGGTTATACAATATTGTGAAACACTAAATGCCATTGAATGTTACAATTCAAAATGGCTAAATTTTATTATATGAATTTCACTTTAATAAAAGTTAAAAACAATATTTCTTGAGGAGACGATCCAAGATGGCAGAATAGGAAGAGCTCTGGTGTGCAGTTCCCAGTGAGAACACAGTGGGTGAGAGATCACCACATTTTCAAACGAGTTTTTACTGCCCACAGACTGGGAGATTCCTGGGCGGAAAAGCGCCACGAGTCTCCAGCATGGCTGTTTCAGCTGGCGTGGTGCATCTCCACACAAAAACTCACACAAATCTGAGCGACCATTTCAATTGATGCCTGGAATGCCTAGGAGACAGAGTTGCCCATTCAACTGAAAAAAAGTGGGCTGAAACAGGGAGCCAGGTTTCTCTGGTTCTGTGGGTCCCACCTCCACAAAGACCAGCAATCTGAAACGCTCTGGATTGAGAGTTTCACAGCAAGCACAGCTGGACCTGGGATGGTCCAGCTCTGCGGTGGGAAGAGTGTCTGCCATTACTGAGGTAGTCCACCATTACCAAGGCAGACCGCCACTACTGAGGCAGTTCTAACTATACCTCCATAAACAAAACCACAAGAAAGTTCACACAACAGCTGGGCAGAGCCCATGGCAGCTCAGCAACGCCTCTTCTGGCAGACTGTGACTAGGCTACCTCATCACTGGGCAGGGCATCTCTGAAAAAAAGCAGCAGCACGTCAGGAACATATAAAGCCTCACCATCCCAGGACAGAGCACCTGGGAAAAAAGGTGGTTATGAATTCCACTGCAGCAGACTTAAATGTACCTGCCCAGCTGCTCTGAACAGAACAATGGTGCTCACTCTCAACACTTCAACTCCTATAAGGGACAGATCATCTCCTGAAGCAGCTCTCCAACCCCTATATATCCAAAGTGACATCTCATAAAGGAGAGCTGAGGCTGACATCTGGCAGATATCCTTCAGGCAGCAACCCTTACTGTTCTGCAGCCACCGCAGGTGATCCCCAGGTAAACAGGGTCTGGAGTGGACTTCTAGTAGTCCTACAGCAGAGGGGCCTGACTGTTAGAAGGAAAGCTAAAAAAACAGAAAGAAATAACTTCATCATCAACAAAAAAGGACGTCCACTCAGAGATTCCATCTGAAAGTCACTAACTGCAAAGACCGCAGGTAGATAAATCCACAAAAATGAGAAGAAACCAGTGCAAAAATGATGAAAACACCCAAAACCAGAATGCCTCTCCTCCTCCAAGGGATCACAACTCCTGACCAGCAAGGGAACAAGGCTGGATGGAGAATGAGGCTGATGAATTGACAGAAACAAGCTTCAGAAGGTGAGTAATAACAAACTTCTCTGAGCTGAAAGAACATGCTCTAACCCAATACAAAGAAACTAAGAACCTTGAAAAAAGGGTTGACGAAATGCTAAGGAGAATAAACAGCTTAGAGAAGAAAATAAATGGATTGAGGGGGCTGAAAAACACAACATGAGAAATTTGTGAAGTATACACAAGTTTCAGTAGCCAAATCCACCAAGCAGAGGAAAGGATATCAGAGACTGAAGATCAACTAAATGAAATAAAATGAGAAGGCAAGATTAGAGAACAAAGAGTAAAAAGAAATGAACAAAACCTCCAAGAAATATAGGATTATGTGAAAAGACCTAATCTACATTTGATAGGTGTAGCTGAATGTGATGGAGAGAACAAATCCAAGCTGGAAAATGCTCTTCAAGATATTATCCAGGAGAACTTCCCTAACCTAGCAAGGCAGGCCAATATTCAAGTCCAGGAAATACAGAGAACACCACAACAATATTCCTCAAGAAGAGCAACCCCAAGGCACATAATCATCAGATTCGCCAGGGTTAAAATGAAGGAAAAAATACTAAGGGCAGCCAGAGAGAAAGGTTGGATTACCCACAAAGGGAAACCTGTCAGACTCACGGTGGATCTCTTGGCAGAAACCCTACAAGCCAGAAGAGACTGGGGGCCAATATTCAACATCTTTAAAGAAAAGAACTTTCAACCTAGAATTTCATATCCAGACAAACTAAGCTTCATAAGCAAAGGATAAATAAAATCCTTTATGAACAAGCAATTATTGAGAGATTTCCTCACCACCAGGCCTGCCTTGCAAGCACTCCTGAAAGAAGCACTAATCATAGAAAGGAACAACCAGTACCGGCCTCTCCAAAAACGTACCAAATGATAAAGAACACACAATGAAGAAACTGAGTCAACTAATGGACAAAACAACCAGCTAGCATCAAAATGGCAGATCAAATTCACACATAACAATATTAACCTTAAATGTAAATAGGCTCAATGCCTCAGTCAAAAGACACAGACTGGCAAATTGGATAAAAAGTCAAAACTCATCGGTGTGCTGTATCCAGGAAACCTGTCTCACGTGCAAGGACACACATAGGCTCAAAATAAAGGGATGGAGGTAGATTTACCAAGCCAATGGAGAGAAAAAAAAAAAAAATACAGGAGTTGAAATCCTAGTCTCTGATTAAATAGACTTTAAACCCACAAAGATCAAAAGAGACAAAGAAGGGCAATACATAATGGTAAAGGGATCAATGCAACAAGAACAGCTAAGAATCCTAAATGTATATGTACCCAATACAGGAGCACCAAGTTCTTAACGATTGCAAAGAGACTTAGACTCCCACACAATAATAGTGGGAGACTTTAACACTCCACTGTCAATATTAGACAGATCAACGAGACAGAAAATTAACAAGGATATCCAGTACTTGAACTCAGATCTGAACCAAGCAAACCTAGTAGACATTTACAGAACTCTCCTCCACAAATCCACAGAATGTACATCAGCATCACATCACACCTACTCTAAAATTGACCACATAATTGGAAGTAAATCACTCCTCAGCAAATGCAAAAAAACGGAAATCCTAACAGTCTCTCAGTGCAATCAAATTAGAACTCAGGATTAAGAAACTAACTCAGAACCACACCACTTCATGGAAACCAAACAACTGACTCTTGACTGTTGACTGGATAAACAACGAAATGAAGGCAGAAATAAAGATGTTCTTCGAAACCAACAAGAACAAAGACACAACGTACCAGAATCCCTGGGACACATTTAAAGCAGTGGCTAGAGGAAAATTTATAGCAATAAATGCCCACATGAGAAGCAAGGAAACATCTAAAATCAACACCTTATGATCAAAATTGAAAGAGCTAGAGGAGCAAGATCAAAAATATTCAAAGGCTAGCAGAAGACAAGAAATAACTAAGATCAGAGTAGAACTGAAGGAGATAGAGACACAAAAACACTTCAAAAAATTAAGAAATCCAGGAGCTGATTTTTTGAAAAGATCAACAAAATAGACCACTAACCAGATTAATAAAACAGAAAAGAGAGAAGAATCAAATAGATGTAATACAAAACAATAAAGGGGATATCACCACAGATTCCACAGAAATACATATTACCATCAGAGATTACTACAAACAACTCTATGCACATAAACCAGTAAACCTGGAAGAAATGGATAAATTCCTGTATACTTGCACCCTCCCAAGCCTAAACAAGGAAGTAGTCAAAACCCTGAATACACCAAAAACAAGGACTGATGTTGAGGCAACAATTAATAGCCTACCAACCAAAAAAGCCCAGTTCCAGATAGGTTCACAGCTTAACAAAGAGGAGCTGATACCACTCCTTCTGAAAGTATTCCAAACACTCCAAAAAGAGAGAATCCTTCCCAGATCATTTTATGAGACCAACATCATCCTGATACCAAAACCCAGCAGAGACTCAATAAGAAAAGAAAACTTCAGGCCAACATCCATGGTGAACATAGATGCAAAAATCTTCAATAAAATACTGCCAAACCAATTGCAACAGCACATCAAAAAAAGCTTCATCTGAGGGATGCAAGGCTGGTTCAACATACGCAAGTCTATAAACATAATTCAAAACATAAACAGAACCAAAGACAAAAACCAGATGATTATCTCAATAGATGCAGAGAAGGCCTTTGACAAAATTCAACAGCCCTTTATGCTAAAAACTCTCAATAAACTATATATCAACAGAACGTATCTCAAAATAATAAAAGCTATTTATGACAGACTCATGGCCAATATCATACTGAATAGGCAAAAACTGGAAGCATTCCCTTTGACATCTGGCATTAGACAAGGATGCCCTCTCTCACCACTCCTATTCAATATAGTATTGGAAGTTCTAGTCAGAGAAATCAAGCAAGAAAAAGAAATAAAGGATATTCAATTAGGAAAAGAGGAAGTCACATTGTCTCTATTTGCAGACAACATGATTGGATATTTAGAAGACCCCATGATCTCAGCCCACAATCTCCTGAAACTGATAAGCAACTTCAGCAAAGTCTCAGGATACAAAATCAGTGTGCAGAAATCACAAGCATTCCTATACACCAATAACAGACTTAGAGCCGAATCAAGAATGAACTGCCATTCACAATTGCTACAAAGAGAATAAAATACTTAGGAATACAACTAACAAAGAATGTAAAGGACCTATTCAAGGAGAACTGCAAACCACTGCTCAAGGAAATAAGAGAGGACACACACAGATGGGAAAAGATTCCATGCTCATGGTTGGGAAGAATCAATATTGTAAAAATGGCCATACTGCCCAAAGTAATTTATAGATTCGATGCTATCCTCATCAAGCTACCTATGACCCTCCTCACAGAACTGGAAAAAAACACCTTAAACTTCATATGGAACCAAAAGAGAGCTCACATAGCCAAGTCAATCCTAAGCACAAAGAATAAAGCTGGAGGCATCAGGCTACCTGACTTCAAACTATACTACAAGGCTATAGTAATCAAAACTGCATGGTACTGGTACCAAAACAGAGATATAGACCAATGGAACAGAAAAGAGGCCTTGTAGGCAATGCCACACATCTACAACAATCTCATCTTTGACAAACCTGATAAAAGCAAGCAATGGGGAAAGGATTCCCTGTTTAATAAACAGTGTTGGTAAAACTGGCTAGCTATGTGCAGATAGCAGAAACTGGACCCCTTCCTGACACCTTACACTAAAATTAACTCCAGATGGATTAAAGGCTTAAACATAAGAACTAACCCATACAAACCCTAGAAGAAAACCTAGGAAAACCATTCAGGACATAGGCATAGGCAAGGACTTCATGACTAAAACAGCAAAAGCATTGACACCAAAAGCCCAACTAGACAAATGGGATCTAATTAAACTCCAGAGCTTCTGTACAGCAAAAGAAACAATCATTAGAGTGAACCAGCAACCAATGGAATGGGAAAAAATTTTTGCAATCTACCCATCTGACAAAGGGCTAATATCCAGAATCTACAAAGAACTAAAAAGGATTTTCAAGAAAAAAACAAACAAACCCATTCAAAAGTGGGTGAAGGATATGAACAGATACTTTTCAAAAGAAGATATTTATGAGGCCAACAAACATATGAAAAAATGCTCATCATCACTGGTCATTAGAGAAATGAAAATCAAAACCACATTGAGATACCATCGCAGGCCAGTTAGAATGGCACTCATTACAAAACATGGAGACAACAGATGCTGGAGAGGATGTGGAGAAGTAGAAACACTTTTACACTGTTGGTGGGAGTGTAAATTAGTTCAACCATTGTGGAAGACAGTGTGGCGATTCCTCAAAGACCTAGAAGTAGAAATGCCATTTGACCCAGAAATCCCATTACTGGACATATATCCAAAGAAATATAAATCCTTCTATTATAAAGACACATACACACGTATGTTTATTGTGACTCCATTTACAATAGCAGAGACCTGGATCCAACCAAAATGCCCATCGATGATAGACTGGACAAGGAAAATGTGGCACATATACACCATGGAATACTATGCAGCCATAAAAAATGATGAGTTCATGTCCTTTGTATGGATATGTTTGAGTCTGGAAATCATCATTCTCAGCAAACTGACACAAGAACAGAATAAATCAAACACCACATGTTCTCACTCATAGGCAGGTGTTGAACAATGAGAGCACATGGACACAGGGAGGAGAGCATCACACACTGGGGTCTGCTGGTGGGGGACTAGGGGAGGGACAGTGTGGGGTAGGGAGTTGGGGAGGCACTACATGGGGAGAAATGCCACATATAGGTGACACGGATGGAGGCAGTAAACCACATTGCCATGTATATACCTATGCAACAATCCTGCATGTTCTGCACATATACCCCAGAACCTAAAGTGCAATAAAATATATATATGTAATAAAAAAAGAAAATAATACACTAAAAAAACCAGTATTTCTTACCAACATAAACTGCATTTTTATTTTGCACATTTTAAGTCTCTATTCACCTACTAAGCCCATAAATGAGTGCTGTTTTGTATATTGACATTTATGGACCAACTTTGAAAATCCCAGTGTTTCTCATCATTTTATTAGTTGCATGTGTTTTTATTCCACATATCTCGGAGCAGCCATTGTGATGCTTAGAAAAATTTTTTCACAATTTTTAGGAAAACTAAATTGAACTATTTTTAGAAATGTTTCATAGGAAAAAATGAAACAGTTTTCTTTTTGATATTGTGTGAAAATGTTATCAAATATGATGAGTGCACTCTTGTCTTCTCATTAGGACAAAGAAGGGGCATGACACAGTTTCCCTTCATTCTGCTTATGAGTTTTAGAGAAGTAAGTAAATATACATAGAAGTATTTTCCTATCTTTCCAGTGTTTTTAAAAGCAAACATCTATTTCAAATAATTTGACAATACAGAGAAGAAAAATCTTTCCAGTATCTGGAAATGATGTTTAAGAGTTTTAGTGTGCAATTTTTGTCAGATTTTTAGCAGTTCACATTATTAAAGTGATTATACTTTATCTACTTTTTAAATGTATAATAAATGTGTCTGAGATAAAAATTTCTCAATCATACTTTATTTCTTCCTAAAAGGGAACTGTTTTTTAATTTGTATACACTCTAAAACTAGCATTACTTTAATCTACGTATATAATGTGCATGCATTTTGGTACACATACACATTTTTAGTTCAAGGTTTACTAAATTTAAGTTTTAATAATTAATTGTGTTAATAAGAATGCCTGATTGTTTAATTTTTAGTCTACTTCCATAAATTCTGATATTGGTTACATACATACAATGAAACTGTACCATAGTTATCATATTGGCTATGAACATGTGAGAGGTATCTTAGAAAATGTGTAAAATAACCCAACATTGAACAAGTGATAAGATGCCTTGATTGTGTCTCTTGAATATAGCCTAGGGAAATTCGGTATTGGCTAAGAAGCACAAAACAAGCAGCATCTGTTTTTCACTCTAATTCTTACCCAATTTGGGAGTTAAGTCTCTTTTAACTGGAAAATTGAATTTATAGATTAGTGGTCTGTGGCCCCAGTGGTTTTTGACTCATTTCCTGATTTCTTTACCAACTGGAATTGATTCAATCATGCTACTACATGGTTTGCTTAAAAAATTGTGTTGTTTCCAAAGCTCATTGAATGGCAAAATATGTTTTTCTTCTAAATGTTAGAAAATAAGATTCTTCATAATAGTTTAATTTGGGCAAAGATTACCAATTAAGCCACATATTTCCTCAGTATTTTAGTGCCAGTGTGTAAAAATATGAATGTATACCAAATTTTACAGAGTCATTTGTGTTATAGTATTATCTTGTGATAGAAATAGAAAATGGTATGATAGTATTTTCTATTTTTAGAGTAATGTAACAATCACTAAAGTATTATAGTCACTTACATTTCATCTACAGAAGAGCAGTACTTTGGTATCATTTCTCCTTTTTAAATTTGGCGTTGTGCTTTGTTTACGTCAAGATTATCAATTTTGTTCTGACCTTTTTGTAACAATTCTTAATATTCTAATCCTTATGTAATGCTATAGTATTTCTGATAAAAAAAAATCAGGTGACTTCTCCAAAACTTTTGGATATTTAAATCAATGAATTTGTAACACTCTTTCTTTTCATAAATATCCTGTTATTTCCATGCTGTTTGATCTCCTAAGATGAAAAAATCTCTTTTACTGCAAAATAGCTACAAATACTTTGAAAAGCAGTCAGAACTGCTTTGCACGGACCATTTTGTGAAGACAACTTTCAAAAATATCAATAGTTAAAAATGCCTTTTACCATTAGAAAAAAAAAATTGAAAATTGACAGTAAATATTTACTATTTCCATAACAAATAAAATTTATATGGAAGTTTGCCATATATAGACTTTCATTTACATAAAATTGTAGCAATTATGTGGTTTGGCCAGATGTGAAATTAAAAGGCATTTTAGTTTGGGCCTGATACCTTTTGTCTTCTGTCACCTACACATGTCATATTTATGAAATCACCCCATGGTTCTGTAGTCATTACTAGTAAGGTTCAAGAAAATTATAGACTTATTTCAATAAAATAAGTCAATCTTTAAAATGAAATTTTATAGCAGATATTAGTCTTATGCCATGAAGTTAGGTTTATCACACTTGTTCATTTCATTTTAGATTGAATCTCACCTCAGCTTCCATCTAATTTCACTAGAAGATGATTCAGCTGAGGTCATTTTTAGGTCTACTCTGTCCTAAGACAAAGAAAGAAATCTTAGAAGACAGCACAGTTCGGAAGGAAAGAGACTAAATCCTTTAATCTTGATTCTTCCATATTCACTACTAATTTTTTTTTTTATTTTTCAGCTAACCTAATTCCTTTATCATAAGTGATTTTTATGGCTTTCATACTTGCCTCGTAATGTGAGAAGTTTTGACAAAACTGAAAAACAGAACGAATGCACACCGTTAAGCTCCCATTGTGTGTCATGGAGCCATTCCCTTTGAGGTCCTGAAACTGAGGGGAGTGTTTCTTTTCTGTTGTTAAAATTGTCTTATTTAGATATGACTGACATGTAAACAGTTGTACATACTTAATGTTTGCAACCCAATAAGCTTGAGAATAGGTATGCACCTGTGAAGCCATCACTACCATCAAAGCCGTAATCACATCCATCATTTCCCAACGTTTTCTACTGCCTCCTTTATTATTACTTGTGTGTATGTGAAGAACATTTAGCATAAATTTTACTCTCTTCATCAGTTTTAAGTATAGTGAAACCTCATCATATTACACTTCAAGATAGTGAAATTTTTAAAACTACAGTATTTAGCAACCCTGCTTTAACCAACTTTATTGACACCACTTTTGCCACAGCAGGTGTGCATTTTGTGTCTCTCTGTCACTTTTTGGTAATTTTTACAATATTTTAATTTTTTTATCATTATAAAATCTGTTACAGTGATCGATGATTAATGTTCTTTGATGCTATTATTTTAAGTGAGTCATAAGCCACACCCACATAAGTAGCAAACAATCAACAAATGTATGTGTTCTATCTACTCCATCAACTTGCTATTCTTTCTCTCCTCTCCTCAAATCTCCCTATTTGGTGAGACATAAAAATATTAAAATTAAGCCAGTTCATAACTCTACACTGATCTCTAAGTTTTTAGGTAAAAGGAAGAGTTGCATGTCTCTCACTTTAAATCAAAAACTAGAAATGACTAAATCTAGTGAGGAAGGCATGTGGAAAGTCAACATAGGCTGAAATCTGGGCCCCTTACACCAAATAGTAAGCCACGTTTTGAATGCAAAGAAAAAAAAATGGAAGAAAATTAAAAGTGCTACTCTAGTGAATGTGGAAACAGTAAGAAACAGAAACAGGTCTATTGCTCCTAGGAATAAAGTTTTAGTGATCTGGATAGAAGATGAAACCTGGATAGAAGATCAAACCAGGTATGACATTCTCTTTAGCCAAAAATCTAATCCAGAGCAAGACCCTGACTCTCTCTCTCTTCAATTCTGTGAAGGCTGAAAGAAGTGAAGAAGCTGCAGAAGGAAGATCTGAAGCCAGCAGAGATTGCTTCATGATGTTTAATTTTAAAAAAGTCCTTTCCGTAACAGAAAAGTGCAAGGTGGAGGAACAAGTGCTTATGTAGAAACTGCAGCAAGTTATCTAGAAGGCCTAGCTAGCATAATTGATGAACCAAATAACAGATTTGCAATGTAGATAAAATAGCCTTTTTCCTAGAAGAAGATGCCATCTATGACATTCATAGGTAGAGAAAATTCACCGTCTGGCTTCAAAGCTTCAAAGGACAAGTTGCTTCTTGTTAGGGGCTGATCCAGCTGGTGACTTTTAGTTGAAACCAATGCTAATTTATCATTCCAAAAATCATAAGGCCCTTAAGAATTATGCTCAATCTACCTGGCTTGTGCTCTATGAATGGAAAAAAGAGTAGATGACAGAACATCTGTTCGCAGGTTGCTTACGGAATATGTTAAGTCCGTTTTTCAGACTTACTGATCAGAAAAAAAATTTAAAAATATTACTGACGGCCGGGCGCGGTGGCTCACGCCTGTAAACCCAGCACTTTGGGAGGCCGAGGCGGGTGGATCACGAGGTCAAGAGATCAAGACCATCCTGGTCAACATGGTGAAACCCCGTCTCTACTAAAAATACAAAAATTAGCTGGGCGTGGTGGCACGTGCCTGTAGTCCCAGCTACTCGTGAGGCTGAGGCAGGAGAATTGCTTGAACCCAGGAGGCGGAGGTTGCGGTGAGCCGAGATCGCGCCATTGCACTCCAGCCTGGGTAACAAGAGCGAAACTCCGTCTCAAAAAAAAAAAAAAAAAAATTACTGACAATGTGCCTCGTCACCCAAGAGCTCTGATGGAGATGTACAAGGAGATTAATGTTCTCATACCTGCTAATGTAACTTCCATTCTGCAGCCCATGGATCAAGGAGTAATTTTGACTTTCAAGTCTTATTATTTAAGAAATATATTTCATAGGGCTACAGCTGTCATAGATGGTGATTTCTCTGATAGATCTGGACAAAGTAAATCAAAAACATTCTGGAAAAAATTCACCATTCTAGATGTCATGAAGAGCATTCATAATTCATGGAAGGAGGTCAAAATATCAACATTAATAAGAGTTTGGAAGAAGTTGATTCAAACCCTCATGTCTGATTTTGAGAGGTTCAAGACTTCAATGGAGGATGGAACTAAAGATGTGACAGAAATAGCACCAGAACTAGAATTAGAAGTGGAGCCTAAAGATGTGATGGTCTTGCTGCCATCTCATGGTAAAACTTAAATGAATGTTTCTTGTGGATGTGCATAGAAAGTGGTTTTTTGAGATGAAACTTACTTCTTTGTGAAGATGCTGTGAATGTTGTTGAAATGACAAAATAAAGGATTTGGATTACATAGGCTTAGCTGATAAAACAGTGGCAGGGTTTGAGAAGACAAACTCTAATTTTGAGTTATATTGTGGGTAAAATGCTATCAAGCAGCTTCTCATCGTACAGAGAAATCTTTTATGCAAGGAAGAGTTAATTGATGTAGGAAACTTCATTGTCTTTTTTGGAGAAATTGCCCCAGCCACCCCAACCTTCGATAACCACATCCCTGAGCAGTCAGCAGTGATCAACATCAGCATGAGACTCTGTACTAGCATAAACACTATGCCTCATCGAAGGCTTAGATTAACATTAGCCCTAGAAATAAAGCATTTTATCATATGTACAATGTTATTTAATACTATTGCACAATTTAATAGGCTACAATATAGTATGAACATAATTTTTATATGCATTAGGAAACCATGATTTTCTGTGACTGACTGTATTCCTATATTCACTTAATTGTGGTAGTCTGAAAGCAAGCCCACTGTATCTTTGAAGTATGCACGTATACAGTTCAGCATTGTGAGTTGTAGACAATGAGCTCTATGGTAGCTCTCCAGAACATATCTTGAGTAATTGAACACTTTTAGCCTTTGTCCATCATCTTCATTCCCTCTTCCCCCAGGCACTGTCAACTACCTTTCTACTCTCTGTGTCTATAGGTTTGACTATTTTAGATTTTATTTGTAAGTGAGATTAGACAGTATTTGTCTTTCATTGTCTAGCTTATTTCACATGGCATCATGTTCTTCAGGTCCATCCATGGTGTCACAAATGTAAGCATTTCTTTCTTTTTTATGGCTAAATAATACTGCATTGTATTGAAGGATTGGAAATGGCTCGGATGAGTCAGTGAGTGAGTGGTAAGTGAACATGAAAGACACTATTGTATGCTGCTATAAACTTTACAAACACTGTGCCCTTAGGCTACAATAAATTCAGAAAAAATTACATATCATTCATTAATAATAAATTAACCTCATCGTACTGTAATTTTTTTCTTAACTTGTTTTGAGTTCAGGGGGACAAGTGCAGGTTTGTTACACAGGTAAACTTGTGTCATGGGAGTCTGTTGGACACATTATTTCATCACTCAGTTATTAAACTGAGTACCCATTTGTCATTTTTCCTGATCTTCTCCCTCCTCCCAACCTCCACCCTCCAAAAGGCCCCGATGTGTTTTATTCCCCTCTATGTGTCCATGTGTTCTTATCATTTAGCTCCCACTTACAAGTGAGAACATTCAGTGTTTGGTTTTCTGTTCCTGTGTTAGTTTGCTAAGAATAATGACCTGCAGCTCCATGCATTCCCTGCAAAGGATATAATCTCATTTTTTCATGGCTAAATAGTATTCCATTGTGTATCTGTATTACAGTTTCTTTATCCAGTATATTATTGGTGGGCATTTAGGTTGATTCAGTGTCTTCACTGTTGTGAAAAATGCTGTAATGAACATATACACATGCGTGTGTCTTTATATTAGAATGATTTATATACTTTTGGGAATATATCCAGTAATGGGATTTCTGGGTCAAATATTTCTGTCTTTAGGTCTCTGAGGAATTGCCACACTGTCTCCCACAATGGCTGAACTGATTTACACTCCCACCAACAGTGTATAAGTTTTCCTTTTTCTCCACAACATTGCCAGCATGTTATTTTTTGACTTTTTAGTAATAGCATTCTGATTCATGTGAGATGGTATCACATTGTGGTTTTAATTTGCCTTTCTCTAATGATCAGTGATGTTGGGCTTTTTTTCATGATTGGTAGCGCATGTATATCTTATTTTGAGAAGTGTCTGTACATGTCCTTTGCCCACTTTTAATGGGATTATTTTTTTCTTGTAAATTTAATTTCCTTATAGAGACGCTAGATATTAGATCTTTCGAAGCTTTTTAGTTATTTTTAACTTTTTTACTCCTTTGTATTAACTAACACTCAGTTTAAAACACATATATTCTTTAGCTGTACGAAACAATTTTCTTTCTTTATATCCTTATTAAATAAGCTTTTTAATATTAACCTATTTTAATTTTTTAGCTTTTTAAACGTTTTTGTTAAAATCTAAGAGGCAAACACTTACATTAGCCTACGCCTCCACAGTGTCAGGATCATGAGTATCACTGACATTCACCTCAAAATTATTTCCTATTGGAAGATCTTTGAGTCAGTAACATGCATCTAGCCATCCTCTTTTATAACAGTTCCTTTTTCTGTAACACCTCCTGAAGGAGCAGCCTGAGGCTATTTTGTAGTTAACACTTTTTTATATGCAGAAGGAATGCACTCTGAAACAACATGCAGTTATATGATAGTAAACCAGTACCATCGTTGTTCATTATCATTATTAAGTATTACATACAAAATTATATGGGATATGTGACTGGCAACCTTGTGGGTTTGTTTGTACCAGCATCACCACAAACATTTGAATAATGCTTAGCACTACAATGTTATGATGGCTAATACCTCATTAGATGATAAGAATTTTCAGCTCCATTATAATCTTATGAGACCATTGTCATATATGCAGTCCATCACTGATCGACATATCATTATGTGGTCCGTGACCGTATCTGATAAGAAGATAATATTCAAAATATGTAAGGAACTCTTACAACTCAATAGCAAAGACCAAATAATTAAAAAGCTGGGAGCTATTTTTAAAGTGCAGTTACCAAGTTATAATTGCTCACAGAACTTACTGATTTTTCTCCTAGTCTTAGAGACACTCATTCATGCTCTCAAAACGTGAAGATTAGTAATCTTTCTCCTTCTCATCAGATCCCCTAGCACAATCTCCTCAAATAAATCTAAACATTAAAAAATAGAGAATGAGATTATTTCAGGGCCTAGTAGATTCCAATCTAGGCCCTGAAGCTATGAATTGCAAATCATCCTTAATGTCATGGGTAATGGGTAGCTTCAACCTAGACTCAAATCACTGATAACATGTAGGTTTCTTTAAATTTGCACTGACTACTTGTTCAAAACATACGCATTTTGCACACACAGTGTCATAAAATAGAATTAATTTATTGGCATGCATTCTCAAAATAGAAAAAATGATAGAGCTTCTCAATTGTCTTCTTCAGTAGGATTTATACTAGAATTAGCCATTTCCCATGAACAGAATATGCTAGAATATAGGTTTGCTTGGGTACCAAAATAAACTAAAATAAAGATTAGCATTAAAATTTTGGACACAAAAACTATTATGTTCTGCTTCTATAGATCACCTGTTCTCCAAGGTGAACAGAGTATATAAGCTTTTAATGAATGTTCAAAATACAGAAAACTAATAATCATTTAACCATTATCTGGATTCCATGACCCAATACTGAAGTATAAAACCAAGATAATTCATTCTGATATTTTTATTTTTTCGTAAATCGAAAACATAGTCTAATATGTAATGTAAACTCTAGAAACAATACAGTAAAGTGATTATCATAGACTTACTGAGATGTGACTGAAATGATTGTTGCATGACTAACCCATCTATCTTGTAGGATGAAAAAGAGTAATTAATTGTCTGGGGCTATTGAGGTGCAGTTTAGTAACTTGCAGGGCTCATTGGGGTGAAAAAAAGGACACTCTTGTTCAAGCTGGAAGAAAAAATACTGTTAAAATTACTGGCCAGGTGTGGTGGCTCATGTCAGTAATCCCAGCAATTTGGGAGGCTGAAGTGGGCTGACAACTTGAGGTCAGGAGATCGAGGTCAGCCTGGCCAACATGCGGAACCCTGTCTCTATTAAAAATACAAAAATTAGCGGGATCTGGTGGCAGGCACCTGTAATCCCAGCTACTCAGGAGTTTGAGGCAGGAGAATCATTTGAACCTGGGAGGTGGAGGATGCAGTGAGCTAAGATTGTACCATTTCACTCCAGCCTGGGCAACAAGAGCAAATTCCATCTCAAAAAAAAATAATTAACGAAATATGAATCTTTTTCCTTTTTTCCATGGTCTTTCTCTGGTTTTGTCATGGTATTTTTTAAATGGCTATTATTGTTGTACTAAATAAAGAAAAATTTAAATTTTCAAATATGAACATAGCTTAAACTCTTCATTTTCTGTTGTTCAGTGTCTTTTCCATACAAATGTAGGGGCCTTTAAATTGAAAGTAGCATCACCAAAATTACACAACACACATTTTATCCTGCATTAGTCCGTTTTTAACTGCCGTAAAGAACTACCTGAGACTGAGTTACTTGTAAAGAAAAGAGTTTTATTTGGCTCACAGTTTTGCAGGCTGTAGAAGCACAGCACCAACATCTGCTCAGCTTCTTTTACATGTTCAGGAAGCTTTTACTCATGGAGTAAGGTGAAGGGAGAACAGGCCTGTCACACACAAAGAGAAAGCAAGAAAGGTGTCAGCCTCTTTTTAACAAGCAGACACATGGTAACTATTAGAGTGAGAACGCATTCATTACTGTATTGAGGGTACCAAGCCATTCATGAGGGATTCAGCTCCATCCAGCCCCTTCATTACCCAACAACTTCCCACCAGGCCCCACTTCCAACATTGGAGGTCACATTTCAATATGAGGTTTTGAGGGGACAAATATCTAAACTACAACAAATCCTTATCAGAATGGTGGAAATACTGCACGAACTACACAAATGTTTATTTCACCTCTTGATAGCACACATGCTGCCAACTTCTATACCTTTAGCATAGTAATGAGTTAAAGAAAGACTTTAAGGAAAAGGAACCATGGCTTTGAACATGCAGGGTTGGCTAATAGAGAGGAGTAACACAAATAAAGGATATGGTCGAGTTTTTCATTCATGATAGAACATCATTGCATTCTTTCTACAGTTAAAGCATGTGTTCTTCAAATGCAAACTGTGGCCTCTCAAGGATCTCAGTGCTCCCCTTCCTTATCACAGTTTTTCTGTGGTTGACATAACACTCTGACTTTGTAGTAGACCTGAGGGTTGCTGAACTCCTGCATGTTGTGGGTCCACAAGAATTCTGCGTTCATAAGAAACTGGGCGTGCTGTCTACAAAGGAAGCAGCTCTGCTCACTGGCATGTTGCATTGTCCTATCAGACCTATCAGACCTCACTTGCAAAACATGAATTCCAAGATAAAATTATTAAGAATTTCAAGATGGTGGCAGCAGAAAATTAAATTACACAAAGTGCCACGCTTGCGATGCCATCCTTGTGGCTGAATCAGCTTTAAGAAAAGAGAAGTGAATATTTCCAGATTTTGCTTCAGAGAAATGTTTTACAATGATCTTTGGATAATGAACTACCATTGTTTTTCTCTGCCACGTTAAAGCATGGTTGCACTTTGTTTAAAATGGACTGTTATATAACATCATAAATTATATTTTACCCAATAAAACTTGATCTTTTTCTAAAGTAGAACATATAGTAAAAACAAAAAAAAATGAATATTCAATTAGGGAAAGAAAGGAATACTCTTATCAATGACGTTTGGTTAGGCTGTTTTTCTAAAGAAATGTATTTTATGATTTTTAAAGATGCATATCCAGAAACTTTTTGTATCACAGTAGATTATTATAAGATTTCTATCACAAACATGATACTGGTCTTCATGTATGTAGTAACCTATCAGACATACCTTCTGTGTGCCTAGATTCAAAGTGATGAGTAAGAAGTAGTACATTACATTGTTTCTTCACAACTTGGGGTGACACACAATATGAAAGGCAAACTATACTCACCTAAAATGAAAATGACCACACAGTGAAACAACATAAGGTAATATAAAATGATAAATTGTATTCTACTGTTTCCCAGAAAAGGACAAGTCCCTTAGATTATTATAGAATTTTTCCTTGTAGGAATTATTGTGAATTTTATTTTATGTTTCTTTGTGTGATTACCTTATTCTCTGTCTTCTTCAATAATAAGCTTACCTTGTCTGATTTTGCTCACTCTTGTATACTCCAGCTTTGGCTCAGTGTGTGGTGCAGTGGTGAGAACTAGCATATGTACTTAATAAATACTGCTAATTTGAAAATCTAGAAATAGCTCACACAGGACTCATTTTGCAATAGAAATATAATGTTAAAAGCAGTTAGGAAAATGTTTGGCTTACCAGGAAAGACTCTACGGAAGAGATAAAATAGTAACAGTTACGATAATGGACCAAAGGGAGGAATAAATCTGGGGAAGATTTTGTAATCAATACTCCTTAATGATTCTAGAAGAAATACTTTAAAGTAGTTTTATTGTCACCGAGTCATAGAGTTAGTGCAATAAAACTAAATTAGTAAAGATGGTTTTACGAAATTAACATTTCAGTTATTTCTTCAACCGATCTTTAGAGAATTTTATTTTGAATATACCTAAAATATCCCAGGAAGTCAGTAGTTTCTTCATTGTTTATTCAATACTCAAAATAGAATTTTATTTTTAACTAGATAATTTCTATTTATATATAATATAGTTAAGTATCTCATTTTTATAAAATATAATATTCATAGAAGTTTCTTCAAACTTGTAATGAAAAGGGAATGGAAAGAATAAATTCAAATTGAGCTTGGATTTGAATTTCAAATTCTGTTAAAATATAAATTGGTGTATTTTCATTGTATTTACCGTGAATTTTTACTAACCAGTAGTATATATTATCAGAAGAAAACCTTTGTAATACTATAGAAAGTACTTGAGAATTTCAGTAACTAATTTTCAAGCATACAACCAATTGCATGTATTAGATTTAATATATTTTTTATAGAATTGCAAGGACTAAGCTATCAGTTTGATTATAACTGAAATATAAAACTCAAAAAGCTCTATTTAAATTAATCTAATTATATGCTTCTGTTTTCAGTTTCCCAATGTGGATCATAGTTCTTCTTTATTTTTTTATTTCCATCATCCATGAAATAGAAATTTTTATCTATTGGTTATTACATTATATGTATTACTAAATTGCTACCTAACAACTTCATTGATAGTCAAACTACATTTATGTCAAAAAGCAAATAAGTACTTTTGTCATACACTATCCATCAGTTGTAACCACTTTTAATATTTCTTTTTTGATATTTCCCTAATATCATTAAGGTTTCAATAACATTAAAATGTGTACAATCATTTTCCTTTCAATTTAAGAAAGTGAAATCAAACACAAATACTTGACTTGCTATGTAGTAGAAATGCTTAAATAAGACAAAGAATAAGTTACACACTTTTTTTTCAAAATTTTTTTCTCCTCATATAGATATTATTTGAAAGGAATATATTCATGCAATTTTCAGATCAGTTGTGTCACTATCCAAATTTGAATACCTAGGATAGTGCATAAGAGGCAGAAGAAAAGGTCAGTACACCTAACCTATACTGTACCATAAAGTAAGTAATTTAGACTAGACACTTTAGTCCTATAATATAGCCTATATTATGTCTTAATCACCTCATTAACATATTTAGGTTTTTATAAGCATACCTCTGTGCAATATACATTAGAGAGAAACAGAGAATAGAAACATAATAGAAGAATAATACAGAATTGTTAATCTGAAATCATGATTAATGAGAATGTCACTTTGTGCAAATACTTAAAAGATATATTAAAATTAAGAACAAACATAGTGGTTCTTGATTTTGTTCTTTATTTCTGAAAGGACACTAGTAATACCCCTTCCTATCAGTATTTACATTTTTTCCAGTCTCTACTGTTTCCCGTGTGGACACATGTGTGAGCATATATACACATTCTAGTGCAGTTTTAGGTAGAAATTGTTTTTTCCTTGAGAGAGAACTTAGAGAAAATGGAACAGAGTGGCCTCAATTTTTACATAAATTTGTAAATGAGTAACAGAAATACTGAACAAATAGTCATGAACAACTTATGACAGACTGTCTACATAAACCCAAAAATTTTTTATAAGGAAATTGATTTAACTTACTATCATCTTTATGCTCTTACAGCAGTATTTTCGGGGGTAAAAATCGCATCAAAACACAAGCAAACTAAAAATTGTGCCTATTGCATATACCAGATATCTACTTTTTCTCTCCAAACAAAAATTGGTAAGGAATACTTCAAAGCTTCAAACAAAACTTCAAAAAATAAAAAAATAAATGCTAGAAATATGTTTCCTATAGATAACTTACATGGATAATAAAAGGAATGTTTCTTGGAAGTAAAGGTTACAAAGTGCTTATTCACTTCAGTCCTCAACAAAGTTTTTCTGAATTATATTACTTTATTGAAAATGGAATAAAGTAATTTTTTTCATACGGCCAGCAGTAAATCTATTTTTTTGTTTGTTTGTTTCTATTTTTTTTTTCCCCTTAAAATATCTACAACATGGGCAGAAGATTACTGATTGGGTAAGCACACACTATAATATTGTTACTAGGACTTGTCATTTTCATCTAAGTGTTTTGTTTTATTGTTGTTTTAAACGTAACTGAAGTTATCATATTTTGTGGTATTTAAAAATACTTCTTCATTTCTTTAAAAAATAAGTTAGTATAGCTTGCTCCCACCATCACAGGGCTGCTCATCTACAAGTTGAGAAAATTTAGCCTATGAGGAGGATATCAGTGAGACCAAGTCAGGAGCCACTGGGAAACAACAAGACCATGGTGATTGCTGCCGTAAGCATGCTGGCTACCATCTTTCTGGCTTTGTTTGCAGTCTTGGTGGTGGTTTGAGAGCAGTGCAACCACTGTCGAGGAGACCTGCTCCAGCACTATTATTCCAAGCCCATTGTGAGTCTCTTGGGTAACATGGATACCCAATCTGAGCTCTCTGAGTTAGAAATGAATGATGTCATTACCAACTCCCGCATAGAGCCCATTCTGGAGAATGAAGAGTGGATCTGGGATGCCTTGGGTCTCATGTCTCACTACATTGTCATCTTGAAGATTTCTCACACTTGGAGAGAAAAACTTGTTGCCATGACAATGGGCTCAGAGGCTGAGAACAAGGCTTCAGCCAGTGTCAGCAACATCATCGTGGCAGCCACTTGCATCGTCCCCAGACTAGATAATGTTGTGAAATCAATGTACCCTCTATTGGGCGCCAAACTCCTGGATTTGTGTATGACTACTCTGCTTCTATCTGTTAGTCAGCAGGTGCTGGTGACCAGAAATGCCTGCCATCTGACCAGGGGCGTCAAAGTACTTGGAAGTCCTATGAGAAGCAGCCCTGCCTTCTGAACCAGATAAAGGCCTCCCAGGGCGGAAAGCCTTCTTGCAGGAGCAGTTAGCAATTTATTGCCTGTAGGCCAGCAGTCAGGCACGAAAGCTAGGAAGAGTGGCTTAGATGAACTTTCCACTTGTTTCTGTAAAGTTAGTTTTTCTCCAGGGCTCAGGAGTGTGTGCATAGCAAAGTGGGAGAGCCCTATCTGGTGATGCCATTGCTGCAGTTACAAATTGTGACTGGTGAATGGCAGTCTAATACCACAATTAGGGGATATGCCCTTCATCCTCTGAACAGCACAGCACTGAAACTGATGGACCGTCAGCTTTATGTAGCTTAGCTAATGTTTTCAAGAAAATTGTGCTACCATCTAAGAAATCAAGAGGTTTCACATTAAACATCAGAATTTCTGGCTTCTCCTGAACAATCAGTATGTTTGACAATTGTGATTTGTGTTTTCAAACAAGAACAATCAATTGGAGTTAAGTAGGGATTGCCTCTCTTGGCAAGACTTGTACTCTCATCTGTCCTGTTTCATCTGTTGGTATTATCTGCCTGATCCCTGAGGCACCTGAGCCTCTCCTCTTATTTCGAGCTTTGGGTTTGAAGCTGAGCACTGTGAACTTGATTATTTCCTTTTTATTATTATGCCTACAATTTTACTTTACACCACAGGTATATAGTAAATTTATACTTATGATTCCCTCAAGAAATTAAAATTCAAAAATAAAAATAAATTAGTATAATTCATATGAATTTTGTTTTATATCTCTGTGCTTTATATTTTTTAATCTGCCACATCTAAGATGTTTGTAAACAGACTATATGGCAAACAGTTGCAAAAGGTGTATATGGATTGCAATTAATCAGCTAACAGGTATTTGGAAGAAACACCAGTGTGTTAAAACATTTACAGTTTTCTCTGCTATCCAATCTAGGAATTAATAACATCTTTTTTTTTTCTTCTTTTAATACTTTAATTCTGGGATACATGTGTAGAATGTGCATGTTTGTTACATAGGTATATACGTGCCATGGTGGTTTGTTACAACCATCACCCCGTTACCTACATTAGGTGTTTCTCCTAGTGCTATCTCTTCCCTACCCCCTCACCCCCTGCTATCCTTCCCCTAGCCTCCCACCCCCTAACAGTCTATGGTATGTGATGTTCCTCTCCCTGTGTCCATGTGTTCTCATTGTTCAACTCCCACTTATCAGTGAGAACATGCAGTTTTTGGTTTTCTGTTCCTGTGTTAGTTGGCTGAGAATGATAATTTCCAGCTTCATCCATGTCCCTGCAAAGGACATGAACTCATCCTTTTTATGGCTGCATAGCATACCATGGTCTATATGTGCCACATTTTCTTTATCCAGTCTATGATTGGTGGGCATTTGAGTTGGTTCCAAGTCTTTGCTATTGTGAATAGTGCTGCAGTAAACGTATGTGTGCATGTGTCTTTATAACAGAATCATTTATAATCCTTTGGATATATACCCAGTAATGGGATTGCTGGGTCAAATGATATTTCTCATTCTAGATTACTGAGGAATCGCCACACTGTCTTCCACAATGGTTTAACTAATTTCCACTCCCACCAATAGTGTAAAATTGTTCCTATTTCTCCACATCCTCTCCAGCATCTGTTGTTTCCTGACTTTTTAATGGTCGCTGTTCTAACTGGTCTGAGATGGTATCTGATTGTGGTTTTGATTTGCGTTTCTCTAATTACCAGTGATGATGAGCTTTTCTTCATATATTTGTTGGCCACATAAATGTCTTCTTTTGAGAAGCATCATATCCTTTGCCCACTTTTTGATGGGGTTGTGTTTTTCTTGTAAATGTGTTTAAAGTTCCTTGTAGATTCTGGACATTAGCCCTTTGCCAGATGGATAGATTACAAACATTTTCTCCCATTCTGTAGGTTGCCTATTCACTCTGATGATAGTTTCTTTTGCTGTGCAGAAGCTCTTTAGTTTAATTAGATCCCATTTGTCAATTTTGGCTTTTGTTGCTATTGCTTTTAGTGTTTTAGTCATGAAGCCTTCGCCCATGCCTATATCCTGAATGGTATTGCCTAGGTTTTATTCTAGGGTTTTTATGGTTTTAGGTCTTACATTTAAGCCTTTAATCCATCTTGAGTTAATTTTTGTATAAGGTGTAAGGAAGGGGTCCAGTTTCAGTATGGTTTGTTTTTTAAAAGAAAGTAAATATCTTATTCATGTAAAATATGAAGTTATTTGATGAAATCTCTGATTTTCCTTTTTCCAAGATGAAACTGTAGTTGCTGTATATTAAAAACAGGAAAGCAGAAGTAAAAGGACCTTGGACATTGAATTGCCTGCCCCAAAGGAAGCCTTAATTTGAAGTTAAAATCACATTTCAGAATTAATCTTAACAAGACGAAGCATTTATAATATTACTAATATGAATAATGTCAAATCTTTGGAAAGTTTGCTCTTGTCATTATCATCTTTGTTATTGATACAAATATGTATTAAAGCTCACACAAATATAGAGCAAATTTGTAAGCACGGGGATAGAAGAAGCCATCAGTACACCACATGGGCACCCCTACCTCCAAGAATTTACATTCTGTTCTGCAGAGAAGAAGGTTGAATAGGTAGATTCATGGAAAGTGAAACATTAAAAAATTATGGTATATCAAATAAATGATGAATGATAGTAAGAGCTAAAGAATTCTGTATAATGAATAATCACAGGAGATAAAGTAATCGAAGAAGGAGGAATTTTCCTGAAGAAAGTGCAATGAAAGGAAAGGGGCATGGACATACGTGGAACAATATTTTAAAAGCTTAGAGGGAAAATAAAACCATAAAGAGAAGGACAGGGCAGTATATTCTTCCTTTCATGTAGGCACAGTGGTGGGTGAATATTTGCTAAGTCGTAATCTATTGCATCACACTAAAGAGAGTAAACTCTTCCACATGACTACTGGGTGACGTTATAAGGATTTGGTCAGAAAACTAATAGAGTCTGCAGTAAGATGTAAGAAAAAAGAAAAAGAGAGAGAATGTGAAGCCATATCTCAAAGACCTTCAAACCAAAGTAACTTTTATCCGTTTCTCCTTGTCAAAGCATTGCTTAGATTCAGTCCTCACTGTAAATTTATCTACTGTAAACAGGGCCTCTGTTACTACTTCTCCCCAATAACCTTATATATATTTAAATAGAAAATAAAATTCCCACTAAAATTTTTTGTACGCTTCTCCAAGTTATTCAGTCACACAATCCCCTTACTCCATGTTGGCAAATGTAAGTCATCTAGCACAAGTGACTTTGCTATCTGTCTTGTCATTTCAACATGTCTAGGTGGTTTCAGCTTCCTTATGTCTTTCGAACTTACCTGTAACATTACTCTTTTTTCCTTTTGTCTCAGAGTAAGTTTATTTCCTTTTCACTGTGTGCAGAACGTCATTTACAAACCAACTGAGCTAAAGCTTTGTTTGAAATCAGTTAATAACTCCTTCCCTTGCATTGATATTTTTTCTTCTAATTGTAAATATATTTAGATCATTCATTTCTTTAAATTAAAAAAAATTTAAAAAGTCTTCTCTTTCCCAATACTTCTTCAAGCATCCTTATTTTTTTCTTCCTTTCACCAATGAAATTCCTAAGATTTTTCTATATTTATCATTTTCCTCTTATATTTTCTCATTATATGCTTTACTTTTCAAAATCTCTTGTTATTAATGTCTTTGCATGCATAACAAAAGTAAACTTCCATGTTTTACAATTATTTTACCAGTTAAACAAATAGTTTCACAACTGAGTGACTTTTAAAATCTTTCTTCTCCTTGTGTATTGATAAAATGTTTTTATTCCTTGTTGTATCAGTTATTTGTATCCAAAATAACATTGTGTAAAAAAAAAAAAAATCAAAACTCATTGGCATGTATTGTGTTGGTGCAAAAGTTACTGCAGTTTTCACCATTACTTTTTTTTTTTTTCCTTTTTTTTTTTTTTTTTTTTTGAGACGTAGTTTCACTCTTGTTACCCAGGCTGGAGTACAATGGCACAATCTCGGCTCACCGCAACCTCTGCCTCCTGGGTTCAAGCAATTCTCCTGCCTCAGCCTCCCAAGTAGCTGGGACTACAGGCATGTGCCAAGATGCCTGGCTAATTTTTGTATTTTTAATAGAGACAAGATTTCACCATGTTGGCCAGGCTGGTCTTGAACTCCTCACCTCAGGTTATCCGCCTGCCTCGGCCTCCCAAACTGCTGGGATTACAGGCGTGAGCCACAGCGCCCAATGCATGATTACTCTTACACCAAACTACTTACCAACCTGCTTGCCAATAAGCATCTATTTCTTACTCATCTGTGGGTTGACAGGAGTTCAGCTAATATAGATTTGGCACAATTGGTCTTGTTTTCTAGCTGTGAACTATGGTCACCTGTTTCTCATCCTTCTTAAACCTGAAGATATCTGAGACATATCCTTCTTATGAAAAAAGATCAAAGTGCGAGACCAAGTCAAATGACATAAGCACATTTCAAATTCTATACACATAATTTCTACCATTATCTCGTTAGGAAAAGCAAGTCACATAGCCATGTTCAACATCAATTGGATAGAGAAATACATTTTTTGCACAGAAGGGGATAGAAAGTTAATACTTGCTAAGCAATTTTGTAATTTACCTCCCTTGGGTTTCTTGATACTATAGAGCTTTAGTAGTGATAAGGACAGGAGGCAGGGAAATTCTGGGCAGAAGAGGGCAGGTCTCTGGCAAGGGTCTCACCCTCAAACCTGGAACCTTGGCCCAATGTGAGAACATGTATTCCTGTTTTCCCACTCAAATGTTGCCTTTGCCAGAACCACCCATCGCCCTCCCTACCCACCATTCTGTGCCCATAAAAACCCCAGTCTCCAACAGCAGAGAGAAGAGAAAAGGAGAAGCAACTGGACATCAGAGAGAAGCAGCTTGCCCTCAAAGGGACAGCTTGACAATGTGGCTTTGGAGAGGAGTTTGGCCAAGGACGGCTGGACTCCAGGGGAATATCACCTTCCCACTCCATCTGCTTTCCAGCTCCTTTTCCTAGAGAGAGCCACTTTCATTAGTAGTAAAATCCTCTGCATTCACCACCCTTCAATTCGTTCATAAGACCTGATTTTTCCTGGATGCCAAACAAGAGCTCCTGTGCCATGGGTGTGGACACTGAAGTCTGTCACAATGACTCCCTGCCCTTGCTGGTGGAGATCAACCACTACACATGAAAAAGCAGAGGGCTCACTGAACTGTTTAACACTTAAGCTGTCCGCAGATGGCAAAGATAAAAGAGCACTGTAACACATGTTCTCTGGGGCTTTAGAGATCGTGGGTACTCCCCACTAGATGCTGCCACAGGGCCTGCACAGAGTTTTGCTTCTGCTGGTGCCCAAAAGCACTCACCTTGACTCCTGCACCTGTTCACCTGTACTCCCACTCCTGCGACGGATGGGGCGCAGTGAGACTGAGCCAGTGGAGTCCACCCGTGCTGCCCCAAAGAAGCAGCCAGCTGGTTCCAGTGCCCATGCACTCCAGTTTCCACCCGTGAAGAAGTCAGGGAAATTTCCTGCTTCAATAGTGATTTCAATTGTATCTTCCAACAGAGTTAGAAGTGATGATATAGCTTACAGGCATCATTGCACTTAAGCAGGTTGTTCTAGACAAAAGTACTTATTAGGCTACTTTGTAAAGAAACAACTTATTCCTCTGAGATATTTTACAAATCTATGTCATCACCTTTGGTCCAATAGCCATAAATGAAGTCCATACCATGTTGGAGGATTGGGTCATTGTTTTATTATCGTGTGATGAGATTGTGTGCTAAGATGTTGTTGGCTAAGATGATTAATCAGGGAATCTTTGTAAATATAAAAACAAGCCTCACCTTTACTTTTGACTGTTTTATTAAAACTGATATTTTATCTTCATTTGCAAGAAGTGAAAGGGTTTTATGTTCTTCCAGAAAATAAATATATAGTTTACAACTTGTAACACATTTAAAGAGAAAAGAGTAGCTTCAGTAACGTGTGTTCCCTGAGGAACTAGTAGGTGATATGGCTACTGTTTGATAAGTCAGGGCAAGAGAGTTAAGATTCATGAGTAAACTTGTAAACAGCTGGGTAACCCATAGTTTATATGTATGCAAAAAAAAAAAGTATAATAATTTTTTTAAAGTACCAGAAATCCATGCTTTCTGCAAGTGAGAAAACTGAAGGAAATGGTATCGCTGAAAAAAGGATAATTATGCAGTGCAGAAATATGACCATCCCTCCACCCCCAGGATGATACTTTAAGATTTAATTCCTCAGTCTTATGAGTGGCTTCTTCAAAACAGCATATCAACAAATGAAAACAAGCTTGAAATTATTTGTTTACATTTACTGGCAATTAAAAATTACATGAACAAAACATTACACTTATATTTTTATATCCGTATTCCTCTGGAGAGAATTTCAGTAACATCAGTATGCCACCCATCACTTTGTCTTTGCTCACCATTTGGTGACAGGATTCATTGCATTTGCTAGAAAATAAGATTACTGTAGTGCAAATTATGCATGCATGCTCAGTCGCAATTTTCCTCTGTGTGAGGTTCTTTAAGTGCATGTTATTCATTGTTTATGAAATGTTTCATTTGTAAATCTGTTTTGAAAGCCTGAAATGGAACATTATGTTTCTATGGAGCCCTGTCTTACAGATTTAGTTTTCATTCTACAGGAATTATATTTTAAATATTGTATCTGCTTTCAGCTGTGTTATCTTGTACATGTTTCTCTAAATCTTAATATATTACTATCACTCATGTGAAACAATCATTAGCTCCATTGAATAGGGTTATAGGATTGAATTCTACAAAAGCACTTTTCTGTGGTTGAATTAGTCAGGGGTAAATTCTTATGTTTACCGTAGAATAAAAGTGTTCTTTACAAGACCATTTCCAACTGGATCTCTTCTTTTTCTATCTAAGAATTTTGGTAGAAATATACCATGACAGAACTTTAAACAATGTAGTTTTATAATATCTATCTATAATTAGCTAGTAAGTCATAAGCCATATTTATTTAAGATACATAGATCATGTTTGCATATTTAAAAGATTAGAGAATTTTACTTGATTCAATAAATATTTATGGACTCTAGTGATAGGCATTGTGTGAAATATTCAGATTCAAGGATGAATTAGATAGTCTTTGCCCTCCAGAATCTCATTTACATGCAGGCATGTAAATTGTTAATAGACATTCATCACACATCATAACATCCAAATAATTAGAATTTCTAGAAAAAGAAGGTGATGGGGCAAAACAGTGCGTAGAGCAAGGCTCATACAAGAAGAGTGAGGTTTGAATTGGGCACTTAAGGGTTGATTGAATTTTGTTTGGCCGAGAAGAAGATGACAGACAACTTATAAAGAAGGAAAAGAATAAGGGAGATGAAGGTGTTGAATATTGTCAAGTTAACATATTTGAGAAGAATAGGGGCTTTTTGAACCTGTAACATTAAGTGTTCATCACAACTGAAATATGTTGAAACACTTTGGTTTACATGGCATAATGATAAAGATTTTGGGTTTAATTTATAGGTATTAGCGGGCCACCTAAATATGTCAGCAAGGTAGCTACATGATTAATTTTACGTTTTATGAGGGGAGCTCTCAGGAAATTGTAGGATGTAAAAACAGAAGGAAAAAGCTTGATTAAACAGAAGAGGTTGATTAAACAGTTATTGAAGGTGAAATCAGTAAGACATGGATATAAAATGAATGCTGAGGATGAAGTATAATCAATGATGACTCCTGCTTCCCCAATGCTGGAGTCTTGGTGGATGGTGATGCTGTTTAGTTGTGAAATCAGACTCGGAGACATTTTGAAGTCAAAATGACAACAGTTGTTTTTAGATATGTATTTGATTGAATAAATGAGTTAGATTTAATAATGTCTTCATAATAGGACTAGGGCATAAGAATATTTTGACTCTTATTTTAGAAGTACTTCATTTCTCTAGTAAGATAAATCAGTTAAACTGATAATGACTTAAAGCATTGCTTCTCTGCGTCTGAGTAAATAAGTCAGTAAGATATGATACTTTGGGAGGATTAGCCCCTATTATGATGGGTGGAAATGGGTTGGGCTGGGAAAGCATGACAGGAAAGTTAACACAGAATATGAAACCCTCTCCTCGATGAGTTGAATGAATGAATCAAATGTCATTTGAGTACTCATTTCTACTACAATAACTTTCTGCTTGGATATAAGGCATTGTAGGACTTATTGTCAGTAATATCATGGTCCACAGAGAAGTATCAATATCCTTGTATTACAAGCAACTTTATATTAGAGAGGATCTTAAATGTAAGATTTTCTCATCTTGTGATCAGAAATGGGTGGTTAGAGGGAAGAAGCACTCTGTGCTATTTTCTTCTTTCACTTTCTTCTTTATTTATTAAGCCTTATAAATATACACTTCTACATTTTTGTATTTTGGAGTTTTTGTTTGGTCTGTTTTTTCATTTTTGTTAAGTTTCTGTGTTGAAATTCTTAATTTAGTCAACTTATTTGGGTGTACTAGAAAAGATTTTGTGATTAAGTTGTTCCTTCCATAATTGCAGTAGCCAAATTTGAAGCTACGTTTTACAAATTATTTTTGTTAAAAGTGCTATATTACTTGTATTATTAGAATACTATTTGTTTGTTTTTATTTTGAAGTCATTATTAACTCAATAATGGTATTTATTTAGCCTTTATTAAATGGTTTCATACTTTCAGTGTATGTCAGATGATATACACAATAATACATAAAAATACTGAATTCATTTTGAAGTTACTCTGATGCATTGCTAAAGATTCTATAGTTTTCCCGCTTAACATTAATGCTTGTGTTAGCATGTGAAATTTCAAAATGAATCTGATTTAAGATATAAACTCTTCTTTACTGAAAAATAGGATTGTATGTTTTATGATTTTTGAGCAGCACATGGGCTTTGGTGGTTTAAGGTGATATCATATCAAACACATATTAGACTGAGAGTCTGTGAAATATGAAGGCATATACTTCTATTTGCACCACGGACTTTTTGCTTAAAATTAAAACGTTGGTGATTTAACGTTGAAAGCTATCCAAAGAAGCTTTTTTGTGTTGTTTTTGTTTTTGCTTTTTTTGAGACAGTTTTGCTCTTGTTGCCCAGGCTGGATTGCAATGGCACGATCTCAACTCACCACAACCTCCGCCTCCCAGGTTCAAGTGAATCTCCTGACTCAGCCTCCTAAGTAGCTGGGATTACAGGCATGCGGCACCAGGCTCGGCTAATTTTTTTTTTTTTTTTTTTTTTTTTTTTTTTTTTTAGTTTTAGTAGAGACGGAGTTTCTCCATGCTGGTCAGGCTGATCTCCAACTCCTGACCTTAGGTGATTCGCCCACCTCAGCCTCCCAAAGTGCTGGGATTACAGGCGTGAGCCACCGTGCCTGGCCCAAAGAAGTTTTTTTTTTTTATAGCAGTGTACTCTCACCTGCCTGTGCTAGTAAGCAAGGCAAAAGAAACTGTCAAAACTGCACGTGCTCGAGAAGCTGGCAGGCAAAAGAAATATAACACAGCACTGCAGATTGGGTTTTCTGTAAGTGTCTCAGCCTGAATGGCTTAGAGAACTAGTGTATAACTGGTTTTACATCCAACCTCTTAAACCAGCTCTTCAAATTTACTGTCAAATCAGCACTAAACATGGTCTCACTACACCAGGGTCCTTTAAATTGTAAAACAAAAAATAAAAACAACAATGGTGATAACACTATGAGACATTATGAGTCTCAAATCCGCTATGATTGATGTGTTAGCAGATGAAGGCTGATAGAAGTGGTACCACTATGAGGTTATGGTTAAGGAGATTACCAAGTAGTTGAACAGGGATTCAAGACTGCTGACCACTAGTCACAGTGCAGTGATTATGGTAAAACTGCTGAGGCTACTCACCAGGAACAGAGTTAACAGGGTGAGGTTGTGACAAAACCCATGTAAAGTTCCCAAACTATCACCTACAAATTTCCTCAGACTAATGGGGGAATGGCAAGTCATGCCACACTTCCAGCCTTTCAGCGATTCTCACACAAGCACATAGCAACTCGTTCTGCAGGACCATCTTCAAGGAGGAAAGATATTGATTTATTGAAAATGCTATTAGACATAAAGGATAATGATACATAGATCACAGATGCTGCATCAACATATGGAAGAGTTTTTGCATCAGCAAATAAAAGGGATCAATAATATGAAGAGAGGGAGCATAAGATTTATCAGGAGGCTTTATTGCTCTGTGATTTATGAATCGCCACAGATGGTGGTGATGTAGTATAATTTTCACAAATATGATGCAATAAAGATTATTAAAGCATCCAGCAGTGCCATTTTTAGTTTCATCTATACCAAAAAATATCTCTGGGAACTCTGTCCTTTACAAAAAAAAGACGTAGAGACACTCTTCATTTCTGGTATATTTTTCCTACTGTTGGGTTTCTTCTGAAAGCATTTTGGTATTTGTCTCATTTTCCTGTTGTAAATGCACATGTGACTGAAAAAGATAATGAGGGGGAATGTTTCACAGGTAAGGCTTGTAAGTCATTATGGCAAAGTTGTTAAGAGAATGAACTACACATGTGGAATGTCTGCCTTGATGTCTCCTCTCTGCCCGTGCCTGTGTGCTCTCAAATCAGTTTATTTTTTTTATTTCTTAGGGCCTTCCTTCCCTGTCTTCAATATGAAGGAATTATATTATATCTTATATATTTCATATAAATATATTATTTTACCCTTTCCAAGTTTTAACATAAGGAGTTGCTGCTACAGATATGTTGACCTGAAAGCATTAAGAATGTGAAGGACAAGTGTATTTTTAGGCTATACTTGAGATAACCGCCCTGTGATAACAATACGGAAGCCTAGTGTAACACCAGGTGAAAAACTTTTTGAAAGAAAAGTGAGGAATCCTTCATTATTTATTTTCTAAAGAATCTATCAATTTTTAGATTTGTTTAAATAGAATTATATCTTGGCCGGGCGCGGTGGCTCACGCCTGTAATACCAGCACTTTGGGAGGCCGAGGCGGGCGGATCACGAGGTCAAGAGATCGAGACCAGCCTGGTCAACATGGTGAAACCCCGTCTCAGCTAAAAATACAAAAAAATTAGCTGGGCATGGTGGCGCGTGCCTGTACTCCCAGGTACTCGGGAGGCTGAGCCAGGAGAATTGCTTGAACCCTGGAGGCGGAGGTTGCAGTGAGCCGAGGTCGCGCCACTGCACTCCAGCCTGGCGCCTGGTGATGAGTGAGACTCTGTCTCAAAAAAAAAAACAGAATTATATCTTAAAACAATGGGGGTAGTTACAATTTATGTAAATGGCCAAGGAAATTCAAATACCTGTGTCAGAAGGAGACCTTGTTTTCCAGGATTATTTTAAGAAAGTGTTAATTGTGTTAATGAAATGTATTTCCTTTGTAGCTGTGAAAAAAATTAGTCTTAAGAGACATTGTATATTTATGTAAAGTATCATAACATTTAAATCTAGCCCTATATTATTCCAATGACAATTTTGAATGGTTTCAGAATTGTTAGTTTCTGTTTTGTTTTTTTTTTTCAAATAATTTACTGGAAAAACTATTTTACAGGTGGTAGAATGTTGTCTTCCTTTGCTTTGTTTTCACATTATCCCTCCTCTTCCTCTTTCTTTTATCATGCCTGCTAGCACTACTGATCATTTCCCATACTCTGTTGCCTTGGGCTCTGTAAAATTAACTGTGTATCAGCTGAGCACATATTCAATTATATTTTCTCATTTTTTACTGCCCAGGATTCTGATTTCTGAACTGTCAGATCCATCTTCTTTCTTGTCAAACTATCTTTTGACTTTATTATATACAGTCTCACCATCTGTCACAACTGACAATCCTAATATATGCTATTTCTTTTAGACCATTTCCATTGTTAAAATTCTGTTTTCTTTCCTGCCTAAATCAGATTCTTTTTCCCTGTATCACAAACTCAAATCTTTAACTATTGAGCTACTTCTATTCTACTATATTGTTTATTATGTTGAAACATTTACAGCCCAGTTGACAACACTTTAGCTTCTCGCTAAATCTATGATTTATTTTATTTGTGCAACATACCTTACTCTGGAAACTGTGTAATGTTTGAATAAACCGACTGCATTTACTGGGTGTTAGACTCTAGGAAATCATCTTCATAAAATCAGTTTTGTTCTGAATGTCCTCTGGTTGCAACTGAAGCCCTACAAATGTAAGGCCTAGATGCAAGGGAACTAAAATTCAAACTAACAATAAGCAAACGAAAACCAAGATTTCAATGTGATGATTATACCAGCTGTACATAATTCTATAAAAATGATTTTTAGTATTTTATACATTTTAGCTAAATAATCCCTAGAGTTCTCTCTTGAGGTGAGAATGCTATTCTTGTTTCATAAACAGGAAAATTGATTTTCCCTCATTTTCAGAAAAATGACAGAGTAGAATAAATTAATTTAAAAGAAAGTGAAGTTCCTTCTTGGAATATATGCTTTTTGAAGAAAGGGGATTTGTTTTGTGTATCTATGTAAGAGTGCCCGACCCATTTGAGGCCATCAATAAATATTGTTGAAAGATGGAATTAATGTTCTTAAAGAATAAATCTCACTCCCTACTCTAGGACTTTTTACTTCCTCCGCCAAACTTTCTTTTCTTGAAATATTCTAAGGCTTTATCTTTCATCTCCTTTTTATTTGCTCAAGTACTTTCTCAGCAAAGCATCTGACTCTGACCACCATATTTAAAATTGCAGTTTCCTTTGGAACCTTCCTGCCCATAGTCCCACTTTCCTGTGTTATTCCACTCTCCTATCGCACTATCATTAAGTGATATATTATATTATACTTGTTTTATTATTTATTTACTTACTGCCCAGCCATCTTACTGAATTGTGAGCTCCATAAAGACAGATAATTGTGTCAGCCTTTCTTGTTCCTGTTGTTATTCTTTCCGGTTCTACCAAATCCTCAGGGATAGAATAGAGCCTGGCACTTTGTAGACACTTGATAATTAGATGTAGAATAAAAGTGTAAGTTGGAATATTTGGCTTAGAGAATACAAAGACAAAATATTACTTTTTTTCAGTTTACGGAACACTAACTGGTTTTAGATCTCAAAACATGCTTAACAATATGACATATACTTATCATACATATTTTAGGCTATCGTAAAAAATGCAGATGTTTGCACATTTAGAAAATTAAAACACCGAAAGAGGCACCATAGATCATTTTGAAAAATAAGTGTCTAAATTGATAGGTAGTTATATGGATGGATAGATTGATAAAGAGAAAGATAGCCTGGTGTGTGTGTGTGTGTGTGTGTGTGTTCAGTGTTTGAGGAACAACTAGAATAATACTGGAATCCAAAAACACAGTGATTTTGTTTTTTCCCCCTTCACTAGTATAGTCTTCACCTAGAACCTTTCTTCCAGCCTATTGTCTTATTAACGAAGTTCTATCTACTCATGTCCTGAAGCAAAAGAGACTCTAGGAGTTGGAAAACTGGGAGAATATATGATTTAAGGGGAAAAATTGGAATGCAACAGTTACAATTTTTTAAGAAATCAGGTGTTCCATTAGAAGTGTATTTGCTTCTGGCTGTGGTAAGCAGAATGATTACCCTCCCAAAAGGTCAGAATCCTAATACCAAGAACCTGTGAAAATTCTAGTTTACAGGGCACAGGTAAATTTACTTAAGGATTAAATGAAAGATATTGAGATGGGGAGATTGTCCTGGATTGTCTGGATGGAACCAATGCAATCATATGGGCCCTTGTAAGAAGGATGCAAGGGAAGAGTGAGAGAAGGAGATGTGATGATGGAAGCTAGAGGTCAGAGAAGGATCTGAAGATGCTGCACTGCTGGCTTTGAAGAGCGAGAAAGGAGCTATAAGGCAGCAGCTGCTGGAAACCTGTAGAAGCTGGAAATAGTGAGGAAGCAGATTCTGTCGTAGAGCCTCCAGTAGTAGACCTATGCTCTCTGATATATTGACTTTATACCAGTGACACCCATTTTGAACTTCAGACCTCCAGAACTGGGAGACCATAAATTTGTATTGTTTCAAGACACTAGTTTTTTAGTAATTTGTTACAGCAGTAATAGGACACTAATGTGTGGGTTTAAACCTTTTATGATACTTCTAAGTGCAAGACTTGGAGTTTACATACTATTTATTTATTTATTTTTGAGACAGAGTCTCATTCTGTTGCCCATGCTGGAGTGCAGTGGTGCAATCTTGGCTCACTGCAACCTCCACTTCCCAGGTTCAAGAAATTCTTCTGCCGCAGCCTCCTTAACTGAGACTACAGGCATATGCCACCATGCCTGGCTAATTTTTCTATTTTTGGTAGAGACGGGGTGTTCCCATGTTGGCCAGGCTGGTTGAGAACTCCTGACTTCAAGTGAGCCATCCTCCTCAGTGTCCCAAATTACATACAAACATTTAACAAAGTTTAGTAACATATAAAGAAAGATTGTCCCAAAACACATTTGTGAGACACATGGAGTTTGCCTGTAACATCTCTTCCTTCTTCCCAAGGTTTCTCTCTCAGGAATTTTTCCTTTATTCCTTTCATGCTGCTTCTCAAGGTAGTAACTGATAATTTTTGTGTTAACTTAAAAACTTAAACTATAACATTTTTAGTTTAAAATGATATTTTTCCTGATACCATTTACTCTTCCTTAATAAGAATAGAAATATTTAATAATAGCAGTAAAACATATATTCATTTTCTATTATTTCCATAATAAATCACCAAAATTTTCACACTTTCAAACATATCCCAGAATTTCGTAGGTCAGAAGAATGGATAGACTTGTTACGTTTCTCCATTCCAAGTTGGAGAAGGCCCAGATTAAGGTGTTAGCTAGCTAGAAAGAATCTGGTTCTAACTTATCTGAGGTTGTGGGAAGAATATAATTTCCTTTTCCCTGCTGACTGTTAGCCTGGAGCCTCCCCTTAAAGACTTCTGCCTTCCCATATCACTTGCCTGACTTCATCTTCAAATCAGCAATGGCTTATCAAGTCTTTCAGATCTCACTGAATTTTCCTTCTGCAGCATCTTTCTGACTCCATCCTTAGAAAATCCTCTGCTTTTAAAGGTTCACATATTTAGATTGGGGCCACCTGGATCATCCAGGATACGTTCTCTGTTTGAATATCCAAAGTCTTGATTACATTGCCAAAGTCCACTTTTCTGTGTAACACAAAATAGTCCCAAGTTCCAGAGTTTAGTGTCTGGACACTTTCAGGGAGCTATTTTTCTGCTTATCACAACATCTAACATATATTAAGTACCATGATATTGCATGGCATATGCTAAATGCTCCACACATATAATGTTAATTTTGTGAACAGCTCTGAGATTGATTCTACTATTTTTAGCTTTTTACAGAAGAGTACTGGAAAGGATTATGTTACCTGAACAAGTGTATAGATACGGTCAATCATGCTATGTGGCATACGTATTTCTAAAATGTACTGTGCTGTGCAAAATCACACAATAAAAGTATATATCCTAAGGTGGAGATGAGGTTAAGTGTACAATATTCAACAACTTCATAAGGGACAGATTTGACCAAAAAAAATGATAAAAACTGATAAAGTCAAAAGTGCATTGAATATACCTTAAATAATTGATAAATTAGTTCATATAAAAATGACACATAAAATTCATATAAAAATTACATGAAATATGTACTTTACCTATTGGAAGGTTTCAGCCTACAAGTAATAGTGAAGTGGTAAAAGGAGGGTTATTTGAAATCAAGTGGAAGTTGTAACTACAGGGGTGGATGGAGTAGCTCATTACCCATGTCATCAGCTGAGGTGGCTGGTAGATATTTGAGGGGTGTTTGTGTTTGCACTGTTGTGTATTCTTACATAGCTCAGTTCTGCTACGTGCAATTTTATGCATTCACCTAGTGTTCCTCAGGGATGAATTCATGCATAAGCAAACATGAAATTCACACTCTGCTTAAATTGGACCCTAATATATCCATTAAACTAGAATAAATTTGTATTTTCAAAACAATTGTTATAGCAGAACTAAATGTAGTAAGAGGCAGAACAGGTCAGAGCAGCGTCATTCCATAATAGTGTCTGAGCTTATTTTACACACACACACACACACACACACACACTCTCTCTCTCTCTCTCTCTCTCTCTCTCTCTCTCTCTCTCTCTCTCTCTCCATTCGTCAAAGGAAATATGAAAGATAAATATAAAAGAATTTCGGCAAATTTTTATACTGAGATAAACTGTAATATGTATCATAATCCTTTCTCAAGGCTTTTGAGGTAGTGATTCTCATCGTATGGCCTAACACGCATTCTTCCACAATTTGTGGCCTCCATCATCTTTGGATCTAAGTGTAAAGACCGGCTCGCTTGTACATCACATGATGGATTCTTGAGAAAAGCCTCACAGCATAGTTTCAAAGGTCACTCTTTCTGAAGTAAACAGGAAAAGCTCTATATTCTTTAAACTAGGGGTACGAGCTCATGGCCTGTTGGGTACCAGTCCGTGGCCTGTTAGAAACTAGGCTGCAGAGCACGAGGTGAGCAGTTAGCAAGCAAAGCTTCAGGTGTATTTACAGCTGCTCCCCATCACTCACATTACTGCCCTGAGCTCTGCCTCCTGTCATATCAGCAGCAGTGTTACATTCTCACAGGAGTGCAGACCCTATTGTGAACTGTCTGTGTGAGGGATCTAGGTTGCAAGCTCCTTATGAGAACCTAATGCCTAATGATCTAAGGTGGAGCTGTGGCAGTGATGCAAGCAATGGGGAGCAGCTGCAAATAGAGATTAACATTAGCAGACAGGTTTGACTGCACAGAGACCATGATACGTGGATTTCTTCCGGACTCCTATCAGAACTCTGTTAGTGAATGCCAAATGACAAGCTGCATCTGGTGGCAGGCTTTTAAATCAGAATCTGACACTTATTTTAGTTGATATGTGGTCTGCTCATTATTTTATTTGCCACTTCGATCTATACCTTTTTCTCACACTACACACTTGTCTCAGTCGCAGTTTCAGTAAGCCCACAAGCTAACTCTAGGCAAAACGAGTACGAAACAAACATCACTGAAGAGCTTCTTTGAAAACAGGGAAGATCCAATGAAGAGACAGCAGAAATAAAGCTGCATTTAAAAGAAAATACCAAGAGTCCTACTTAAATTATGGGTTCATTGCGACAGGTGATTCACATTCTCCAAGCCCACTTTGTATAATACGTGGCAACCAGCTATCCAACAAAACCATGAAACCTTCAAAACTGCCTCACCAGATGGAGACCAAGGAAATTGCATTAAAATACAAGCCTTTGGAGTTTTTCAAAAGAAAAAAAAAATGTGAACATAAACAACAGAAGCAGTTATTGAAGACCACCACTTCATCAAATGTATCTACACTGAGGGCATAATTCTTAGTGGCTAACTGCATTGCTAAAGCTAAGAAGCTCTTTACTGTTGGTAGAGTTAATCCTGCCTGTTGCTAAGGTCATTTGTCATGAACGTTTAGGAGAAGCTGCAGTTCAAAAGGTGGCAACGTCTTCCTATTTCAGCCAGCACCGTAAGTAGACAAATGGATGAAATGGCAGAGGATATTGAAGCAGAACTGTTAGAAAGGATTAATGAATCACCATGGTATGCAATCCAGCTTGATGAGTCTAGTGATGTTGACAATAAGGCAAAAATACTTGGTTCTGTTCAATGTATTTTTCAGGAGGATGTGCATGAGGACATGTTATATGTGTTTTTGTTGCCAACCAATATCACAATTACAAAACTGTTCAAGTCTTTGAATGGTTACATACCAGGAAAATTGTATTGGTTTTTGTGTCGAATATATGGACAGATGGAGCAGCTACCATGACGAGACTGCTTTCTGGTTTCACTGCTTGGATCAAAGAGATTGCTTGTGAATGTGAGTCTACACACTGCCATTCACATCAACCTGATACCAAACCCGGCAGAGACTCAACAAAAAAAGAAAACTTCAGGCCGATATACATGATGAACATAGATGCAAAAATCTTCAACAAAATACTGGCAAACTGATTGCCACAGCATATTAAAAAGCTTATCCATCACGATCAAGTAGGCTTCATCCCAGAGATGCAAGGCTGGTTCAACATACGCAAGTCTATAAACGTAATCCACCACATAGACAGAACCAAAGACAAAAACCACATGATTATCTCAATAGAGGCAGTGAAGGCCTTCAACAAAATTCAACAGCCCTTTATGCAAAAAACTCTCAATAAAATACATATCAAAGGAACAGATATCAAAATAATGAAAGCTATTTACTACAAACCTACAGCCAACATCATACTGAATGGGCAAAAACTGGAAGCATTTCCTTTGAAAGCCAGCACTAGACAAGGATGCCCTCTGTCACTACTCTTATTCAATATAGTATTGGAAGTTCTAGCCAGAGCAATTAGGCAAGAAAAAAAAAAAGAGTATTCAATTAGGAAAAGAGGAAGTCAATTTGTCTTTATTTGCAGATGACATGAGTGTATATTTAGAAGATCCTATCATCTCAGCCCCAGATATCCTTAAACTGATAAGCAACTTCAGCAAAGTCTCAGGATACAAAATCGATGTGCAGAAATCACAATAATTTCGATACATCAGTAACAGACTAACAGAGAGCCAAATCATGAGCAAACTCCCATTCACAATTGCTACAAAGAGAATAAAATACCCAGGAATGCAACTGACAAAGGATGTATAGGACCTCTTCAAGGAGATCTACAAACCACTGCTCAAGGAAATAAGAGAGGACACAAACAGATGGAGAAACATTCCATGTTCATGGTTAGGAAGAATTAATATTGTGAAAATGGCCATACTGCCCAAAGTAATTTATGATTCAGCGCTATCCCCATCAAGCTACCAATGACCTTCTTCACAGAACTGGAAAAAACCACCTTAAACTTCATATGGAACCAAAAGAGAGCTGACATAGCCAAGACAATCCTAAGCTAAAAGAACAAAGCTGGAGGAATCATGCTACCTATTTCAAATTATACTACAAGGCTACAGTAATCAAAACAGCATGGTACTGGTACCAAAACAGAGATATAGACCAATGGAACAGAACAGAGGCCCTAGAGGCAACACCACACGTCTATAATCATCTGATCTTTGACAAACCTGACAAAAACAAGCAATGGGGAAAGGAGTCCCTGTTTAATAAATGGTGTTGGGAAAACTGCCTAGCCGTGTGCAGAAAGCAAAACTGGACCCCTTCCTGACACCTTACACTAAAATTAACTCCACATGGATTAAAGACTTAAACATAAGACCTAACACCATAAAAACCCTAGAAGAAAACCTAGGAAAAACCATTCAGGACATAGCCATAGGCAAGGACTTCATGACTAAAACACCAAAAGCATTGGCAACAAAAGCCAAAATAGACAAATGGGATCTAATGAAACTCCCGAGCTTCTGCACAGCAAAAGAAATAGTCATTACCAGCAACCAACAAAATGGGAAAAAATTTTTGCAATCTGCCCATCTGACAAACGGCTAATATCCAGAATCTATAAAGAACTAAAACAGATTTACAAGAAAAAAATAAACCCATCCAAAAGTGGGTGAAGGATATGAACAGACACTCTCAAAAGAAGACATATATGAGGCCAACAAACATATGAAAAAATGCACATCATCACTGATTATTAGAGAAATGCAAATCAAAACCACATTGAGATACCATCTCACACCAGTTAGAATGGCGATCATTAAGAAATATGGAGACAGCAGATGCTGGAGAGGATGTGGAGAAATAGGAACACTTTTATACTGTTGGTAGAAGTGTAAACTAGTTCAACCATTGTGGAAGACAGTGTGGCGATTCCTCAAGGACCTAGAAATGGAAATTCCATTTGACCCAGCAATCCCATTACCAAAGGATTATAAATCATTCTATTATAAAGACGCATACACACATATGTTCATAGCAGTGCTATTTACAATAGCAAAAACCTGGAAGCAACTCAAATGCCCATCGACAATAGACTAGACAAGGAAAATGTGGCACATATACACCGTGGAATACTATGCAGCCATAAAAATGATGAGTTTGTGTCCTTTGTAGGGATATGGATGAATCTGGAAACCATCATTCTCAGCAAACTGACACAAGAACAGAAAATCAAACACCCCATATTCTCACTCATAGGCAGGTGTTGAACAATGACAACACATAGACACAGAGGAGCATCACACACTGGGGCCTGTTGTGGGGAGCCAAAGGAGGTACGGTGAGGGGTCAGAAGGTCAAGGAGGTATAACATGGGGAGAAATGCCAGATGTAGGTGACAGGGGGACAGAGGCAGCAAACCGCATTGCCATGTGTGTACCTATGCAACGATCCTGCATGATCTGCACGTGTACCCCAGAACCTAAAATAGAAAGAAATGCTGCCAAACTAAAAAATGTCACCTGGACTTAACGTTTTGTAGGATGTGATTAGAATTTTCAGCCACAATAAACTGCACGCCTTTAATTCACATCTATTCGTGAAGCTCTGTGAGGAGAAGGACACATGAACACAGAGCACATGTGTCTTCTCCTATACACAGAAGTGAGTTGACTTTCTAAAGGTAGATCACTGGCCAGAGTTTTGGAGTTATAAGAACCACTCTAGAGATTTCTTTTAGTCACCACTGGAAGCATATTTTGGTGACATGGAATGGGTTACAAGACTTTATTACTTGTGTGACATATTCACCCTGCTCAACAAACTCAGTCTGTGACTTCAGGGGCAAATGTGACTTCAGGGGCAAACTCTTCCAGTCGGCAATAAAGTGGCTGCATTCAAAGCCAAATGGGAATTTTGAGGGCAATGAGTGAACATCGGGATTTTTGACATGTTTCAACCATTAGCAGAGATTTTGAAAGACACTGAGCCAGGGCCTTCTTTCTACCAGTTTGTACATTGTCACCTATCTCAGCTTTCAAGAGTCTGGGCATTACTTCCCAACCGCAGACAACCCCCAAACTTGGAAGGAATGGATCTGCACCCCATTTGTGAATAGCACAACTTTGTGCTAAAAAAGGATCAACTGTTTGAGATCACAAATGATGGTGGCCTTAAAAGTATGTTTAAGACAACTTCAAATCTACATACATTTTGGATTAAAGTCAAGGCAGAATATCCTGAGATTGCCACAAAAGCACTGAGAAGCCTGCTTCCATTTCCAACATCCTATCTTTGCAAAGCAGGGTTTTCTGCAGTGACAACCAAAAAGCAATTTTGGAGTAGACTGGATATAAGCAACACACTTCAAGTGCCACCGTCTCCCAACACCCCCAGAAGGGACCATCTGGTGGCAGGAAAACAAACTCAAGGCTCCCACTGATTCTACATTATGATGAGTTCTATGATTATTTCATTATCTATAAGAATGTAATAGAAATAAAACTACATAATAAATATAATATGCTTGAATCATCCCAAAAACCATACCCGACCCCCAGTCCCTGGAAAAATAGTCTTCCACAAAACTGGTCCCTGGTGCCCCAAAAGTTGGGGACTGCTGCCTTAAACTATTAATACAATTTGCTTTGGTCACCCACATAGTAACACATCTAGAAAAAGGCAAGAGAGTTTGAGATTAGATGAACATTTTCAAGTGGCACGTTATAAACAATCTAATTTTGTTCTCCTAGCAAATGGTAGAGGGGGTGGTCTCATTAGCCTATTTATTTTATAGGTCATGAAAATGTGTCTCAAGTCAAATGGCTTTATTAATACCATACATGAGTCCACTGTGGGATGAAAATTTTAAAAATGTGTCTGTCTGTTGACAGTGAAGTTTATTACATCATATTGCTTTCTACTAAAGCCATGACTAAGTCAAATAGAAAGTATTCTTCCCCATTATCCCTTATCTGGATTTATAATCTAAACTTAGTAACTACAAAAAGACACTAATTAGAATACTTCCTGTACTAGCTTTTATCTTTTTTCTCATCATCATTAATCACCCAGTTACTCAAGCCCAAAGCACAGAGGTTTTCTTTGTATCCTCTCTTATCCACCACATGCAATAATTTACTAGTTATTGTCTGTTAAACGGTTCTTGAATCTTTCCAAGTATTTCCATTTCTTTTACCACCATCATTGTATGCAGACCACACTGCCTCTGAGACAAAGATTTCTACAATTTACTTCTTTAAATTCATCTTCCAAAATACCAACATATTTAGCTTGCTATTATAAAATTTGCAGTAAATGAACACAATTAGTTCTCTGAGAATATGTAGCTTTGTGAGCCCTTGAAAAGCAAAGAAACTAGAGGCTCATATATTGGAACATAATGCCTTCAGTAATACATTTTTATGCACAGTTTCCCAAGGTTATTCATTTCGTGGAGGTTTGCCAAAGTGGGACAGTAACCTTCCAGGAATTCAGTGGAATAAGAAATACAGGAAAGTCCTTCTTAATATATAAAGAAGTTTCACAGAAAACATTATTTAACATATGTATTGAGTGGCTGTTACATAGGTCTCATAGAGTCACTGAGAAATTCCAGGAAGTGTCACTGAGAAATTCCAGGAAGTGTCACTTTTCAAGCTTGTTGACCTTACCTGAAACCAAGAATAAGTCTTGCCCTCCCCAAGTGCACAAGATTTATAAGTAAATAGTTCTTTATTTCTTTTTTTTTTATATACTTTTTATTGCATTTTAGATTTGGGGGTACATGTGAAGAACATGCAAGATTGTTACATAGGTACACACATGGCAGTGTGATTTGCTGCCTTCCTCCCCATCACCTATATCTGGTATTTCTCCCCATACTATCCCTCCCCAACTCCCCACCCCCTGCTGTCAAGATGGCCGATTAGGAGCAGCTGAGGATTGCAGCTCCCAGTGAAAGCGTGGAGGGCACTGCAGGTGATCCCCAGGCAAGCAGGACCGGGGGTGGACCTCAGCAGTCCTACAGCAGAGGGGCCAGACTGTTACAAGCAAAACTA
>PVKV010000308.1:57060-160675 GCA_004027835.1 Alouatta palliata
AAATCACCAACCACAAAGACCACACATAGATAAATCCACAAAGATGGGAAGAAACCAGCGCAAAAAGGAGGAAAACACCCAAAACCAGAACGCCTCTCCTCCTACAAGGGATCACAACTCCTCACCAGCAAGGGAACAAGGCTGGATGGACAATGAGTGTGATGAAATGACAGAGTCAGGCTTCAGAAGGTGGGTAATAGGAAACTTCAGTGAGCTAATAGTTCTTTATTTCTAAGTCCCTTACACTCCCTAGTGTGCCTGGTGCAAGCTGCTGCTTATGCCTTAAGAAATTTATATTAGGTGAGTGATTAATTAATACCAAGTCTTTTATAAACTTATGAAGGAAATATCTCCTTTTGAACAAATGGAGAGAATAGCATTCTTTTACTTCTAATCTGTTTTTAAAATGCCATTTAAAGATCAAGCTGGGGACACAATTGAGAGTTTTCATGCTGACAGCATCATGAAAGGAATGTTGAAAACAGTCACATTCCGTGCTGAGACTGTAGGTGACAATTGTTCCGACCCAGAGCGGCGTATGTTGGATTTGGAGAGGCAGGAGGTTCAAAATGAGTCTTTTTCCTGCTGCAGTTTTGGAAAGCATATTCTGGAATGCTGTGTGTGAGCATAAAGGGAATGCTGCTCAACGCTGCCGCATGTTTGAAGGAATATTTATCGCCTTGATTTTATATTTATTACCCATAACACTGGCATTTTAGGACATAAAATTACTTTACAAAGCTATATTAGGTGCACTCATCTTAAAAATGCATTTCCCTTGGCTGTTTTGCACTTCAAAAGATGGATAGGGACCTGTGGGTGTTTGAACATTGTTTTGTTTGGTTTATGAATATTTTGACTGTGTCAGTGGTGTTAGGGATGGTTTTAGAATGCCTTGTTCTAACAGTTGTTTTGATGTGCGACTTTATGAATTGGATCTTTGGAAGCAAATTGTGCTACACTCCATTGCCTTGGAGAATTTGGCTCTCTTGTTACAGAGTTGTCTCCTGTTTCACCTTAGAGCATTTCAATTTCTTTTGCAGGGTATGGGACCTGAAATGTCTCAGCCTTTCTATGCTTTGAAACAACTTGCAAGAGAAATGAACAAATGCTTATTCAAGAAATTACTGCAATGCCGTTAAATGGCATTAATAATTAAGGGGTTGCTGTTGTGGTTTACAACTTTTTTTGGTGCAGGAACATTTGCATAGTTGGTGCTGTATTCTGCCAAATATACACAATATTTAAAATTCCACTGGGATCATTCACTGCTTCCAGAACATTAATTCCTCTGTTTTTGTTTCACTATTGTCTTAATTCTGGCCTTTATCTTTCCATGCTTGTGCAGGATCCTAATTTGTTGCTCAACAAAAAATTTCCATAATCCCCCAATTTCCTTCCGCCAGCCTCCTCCTCCTTTAACATTACCATGATCCTCACAATGAAATCATTTTCACACTGGTGCTGAAGCTGTCTTTCTGGAGTAGATGAATCGTGCTTCCACCAACACTCTTCTCTCTTTATCCAGGACACTCTATGATATATGCTCCACCTACCTTTGTGCCTCATATACCTCAGCTCCTACATATTCTATAGGTGAGAATGTTAAGGGTGTTTCTTAGACTCACATTCACACACTATTTTATCCACACAGATTGCTACGTGTCTTTTTCTGCTACGGAATTGGTAGCAGCAGGAGGCAGCCAAATGCCTAGGCAGATAGGGGCAGGTAGCTAGTGAAACCTCACCTCCAAGCCAAAGACACTTTAAAGCCTGAAAGGTAAGCTACAAGTTAAATCCTAGGACCACATTAAGAATTTGTCTTCCTGTTTGGTGCACTTTCCTCTGATTGATCCCCACCCTTCACCTATTTACATATACCCACCTTTTCCTAATTGTTTTTGTACACTGTGGTGCCCACCTTTGATTGGTGTCTTTGATTTAACCGTTTTTGCATACTCACAAACGAATCAGCATGCCCTCCCCATCCTATGCCTATAAAGACCGCAGATTCTGTCAGTAGAGGAGGAGATGGCCTGACTTCAGGGAAGAGACAACCTGACTTTGGGGACGATGACTTCCCCTTCCTGTCCCCTCTCCAGCTCCCCTCTCTGCTGAGAGCCATTTTCACTCTGCCTTCACCATCCTTCAATTTGTCTGTGTGACCTCAGTCTTCTGGGACGCCTGACATGAGCTGGGGACCCACTGATGCAAATACCCAGAAAGGCTGTCACGCACTGTCCCTTTACCCTTGCCAGAGCAGGGCAGCTACCTCATGTGATGAAGCAAGGGGCCAATTTAGTTGATAACACACCCCCATTCATGAATGGAGAAACTAAAGGAACACTGTAACACCCACTCTGGGGCCTCAGGGCTGCAAGCACACTTACCTGGGCACTGCTGCAGTCCCCTCCAGGTGACATTCCCAGTGTGGCCACAGGCCCTGCATGAAGCTTGTTATTGTGTCGACACCCAGAGTGGCTGGCCGGGTCTCACACTCACTTGCTCACAGCTGGTCTGGCCATGGGTCTCACACAGAGCTGGTTCCTGTGTTGGCACCTGGAGTGACCAGAGGGATGGCTCACCTGCTCCCTCCTGCAAGAGGTTGAGCATGGTGGGCCAAGCAGAGAGGGCACACTCTGTAGCAAGTCTGGCAAAGGTTTCAAGAAATAACATTGCATAGTAAGAATCAGAACAGCATACTTAGAATAATATTTATATTTTTTAACCTATCTAGCTAATTTGAATTTATCCTTTAAAAATTACCTTATTAGTCATTCATTTATCACTGTAGTTGTTCATTACCAATCATGACTGAGATATTGTGTTCCAAACTAAGATTATAAAAATGAATAAAATACAGTTAATTCCTTTAAACAACTAAGTATTTCATGATAATCCCTCTTTTCCCTGACTTGTCTAATCATAGACACAAAAGGAAATGTTTAGTCCAGTCTCTTCTCTCAATTCATTATTCTTATGCTGTGTTATATATTACATCATATGTGTGGGTTTGAATATCTTCCTTATTGAATTGTATACCTTTGGATGAATATTTTATATTACCTTGTTTCTACAGAATTAAACTGGACAGAGGAATGAGCTGATTCATCATATTCTCCAGTGATGCCTAAGACCATTTCCAAACCCAGTGTGTCTTGGTTAATGTCATGGTCAGAGTAGGGTAATTTGACCAATTTTAATAGATTTTCATCTTGACATACATGCATTATGTATGAATATAATATGTAAACTAAGGAATTGCAAGTCTCAGTGGTTTTTTTTCCTCTTATTAAAGGAGGTTAATTAAAAAATTCAACCCTGTGCCACCTATTGTGGGCACACATATATGAGCCACATGGATAAAACAGGGAGTTTAGAACAGAATGAAAGTGTCAACTATCTAATTACAAAGCTATATTTTCTATTTTCTAAAAACAGGTGTTCCTAAGTTTAGCTTTTAAAATACAATGTTGCTTTCTCTTTGGAGCAGTTGTCTTAAAGACTTTATTTTCTTGTAAATCGAATACTGGTGCAATCAATTTTTGAGGTAAACAATGTCTCTTTAATTATTAGGAATGAGATGTCTAATTACAGCATTAACACCTAATTCATGCCTTGTCAAGATGAGACAACCTCGTCAGAAAATCGTATTTCCTACAAAATTGTATTTTCTCTGTATCTCTGTCTTACGGTACAGCATTTTTCTTTTAAGGCAATACTCTTTTTCTGTCCTTGAACATCAAGTCCACAAAATCTCTGTGTAACTTTCAGGTTTATTAGGGGTGGCAGCACCTATATTATTTCATAAAGTAAAAACCAGGCTGCTGCTTTTGAACTATAAAATAAGTTGTCCTGACCATAATTCAAGCTACTCCAACCTCCTGTGAATACTTGCATAAATGTTCCAAAGAAAAACATGGCAACATGAAGTAAATGGCAATTTACCCCAATCATATTCTAGAGAGCACTGTGTGAGCAAGTGAGCTTCAGTTTAATGTTTCACAGTGTCATTTTGTTACAGGAAGGAAGATGGTGAGTGTCAGTTGTCCAGGTCCTTGGTGTTCTGAACAAAGAATTGGACAAAATTGTGCAAAGTAATAAAGAAAGGAAACACAGGAAGGAAGCAGCTAAAGCAGGGATTTATTAAAGTGGGAAGGCACTCCACAGGGTGGGAATGGGTCCGAGCAAGCGGCTTGAGGGCCCAGTTACAGTTTTCTGGGTTTTATGTACTCCTTTTGAGGTCCCTATTGGCTACCCTTTATCTGGATGAAGGATTTGGTCTGTGGCTAATTAAAGGCTGAAGTGAATAGGTGCGCTATGCAGATGAAGAGATGGTTCTGCTTGGCACTCTCCCTTTCCATCTGAGATGTGGTAGAAGAGGAAGGGTTGTAACATTTTAAGAGCGGATATAGAGCTACTATGAACGTGACAATACCTGCTGTGAGATGCCACGTGGAAAACCTTCTACATAATGAGGAGACATGGATTTTATTGTGACCCTGTTAATTCTTGTCTGTCCAACCTTGGACAAGTTAATTATTCTGTATCCACAATGTGTCATTTATACAATGATAATTTAATCATTAATAATCATGTCTCTGTTTGTAAGATGTGTTTATTAGTATCTTTTCTTGGTTTCTCCCTCTTTTCTAAAAGGAAATACTTATTTTTAGAAGTATATTTCCTGCAAAATATCTATGTTTTCATATTCTTTATATTTTAGAAAATTAATTTGAGGGACTATTTCCGTGTATATCAAGTAAGAGACAATTTGATTGTAAGGCACACAGTAGATTCATAGACTGTTAGCTGAAGAGTACCAGAAAAAAAAAAAACACAGGTTAAAAATATTTTGAAAACATGCCTAAAGAAAAAATCACCAGTTTGCAGTTGCTCATGATTTATTAATTTTCATGCTGCAAAGTTAAAATAAATGGTCCATCATGTTAATGAATAGCTTACGTTTCAACAAGAACAATGTGTTACCACATACTGCTCCTCCAGGATAAATTTTCATATCTGGCATCTAGCTCCTTCGTACAGTCTGACTTCTCATCTTGGATTTTAATGGACTATACAATTTACATTCAACATTTTTGTTAGTACCTTCATTACTTCAGGAACACCTAGAAGTGATTATGGTAAATATTATTCTGACTTTCCTAACAGAGGTATACTTGTCAGCAAAGTTATTATTTAAAACAGCTAGGTATTGTATTGAATATAAAATATTAAAATATTTAAAATATGGGCAAATTTATAGATGTACAAAAGAATATAGAGACAAAAATGAAATATTTATATAAAGAAGATGTAATATCATCTACCTGAATATAGAAAAATGTTCAGCATTTGATTTCTGACAACACTGTGATGACTAATATCACTTGAATGATGTATCACAAGTGTAGGAATTTCATGCTCTCAAATAAGATGGTATAAGTTATAAAACAAATAAATGATTATTAGAAAGAGAAATCCAATAGGAAACAAAATTCTAACAATCAAAGATAATTACTATACCCCTTTGATCATTTTTTCAGACTTTTTTTGAACATATTATATTTTCATCTATGTATTTTCCATTGCACATAGATAATTCAGAGCAGCACTTACTGCTCTGTGTGTGTGTGTGTGTGTGTGTGTGTGTGTGCACGCGCGCCAGGCAATCATCTTTGCCCTATACATTAACTAGTACAATATTCAAAATAACCACAAGATTTCAAAAACTGGGAAAGGCCAGCTATTTTATGCTTTTTATAAGCTTACAAGTTAGATTACTAAAGTTTCATAAATTCTAGTAGAATATAAAAGATACCTGAGTCAGAAACAGTAGACTTGATTTCTCATGGCATAGCAGGCATCACAAGCTTCACATCGTTTTAGTTCTCCTTGTTTCCGTGCCAATGCAGACAGTTCAGATGGATGCTATACATGTGGTGAGTTTGCATCACAGCCAGGAAAATCCAAGTTTAGGTAATCCCAGTCTTTATAGGAGACATACTAGTAAACCTGCCCAACTTTTGCCCTGGGAGACTTCTTTTTCCTAACTAGCAAACGAATCTGTCATTTACCCTGAAGAAAGACAAACATCCTTGTGAAGATTGTCCAGAATATTGCCCCTGTGCACATGACATGCAGAAACATGAGAGACTCATGGACAATTGTATCTTTTCTAGGTTGTTTGTTTGACAAACAGCCTTGGAGGGTAGATATAGTGTTTTCATTGGTAGTAAAGAACTGGTTTGTTTACTTCCTGGTGTAATAGACAATTCTCCCTTGGTGCAATGGTCAGGCAGGTTTGCAACCCATTATACAAGATTTGGGTTTCCATACTTGGGGTTCTTTGGTTGTAAGGCAAATCCATTTCATAAGCTCCATCCACTTGGATTACTCCACATTGTCCTGTGGGATCTGGGGGGCAAGAGGAACAAATACAATTACAAGCATCATGCACCCGCTCTGGCATGAGTAATCAGGTTAGTCAGGTTGTTTTTTCCTCTTACCTTGTCTCTTGTCTTCTGCCAGTCTCCTTAAAACCTTGACATGCTTATGAGGATACACTTAGCTTGTGATTATAGCAAAATTTATGAAGCTTCACAGTTCCTGAGTGTGAAAAAAAAATTGTTTAATCACATTATTATTTAACCATGTATGTCACATTAACAGGTAATACAATGTTTTCTGCTCGCCCCTTTTTATCAGTCAAATGTTTTTCTCTTGTGCTTTGCAAAGCATTGCTTTTAGACATGAAGAATTTGTTACACCCAAAAACACTGATTTCCCTTAGAATTAGTTAGTTACACTTTAAATATTTCTGTTTTCAAATGCTTAAGCTTGTGGTTTTAAATATTTATGTCTGTATTCACAGTGCATAGTACAGAGTATAGTATTAAGTTTTCCATAAAAGTTTGCTAAATAAACAAATGAATAATGGATGCCCTTTCTGATCTTGTATTCTTTTTATGGCCCTTGATAGTATAAACTTGAATGAACCCAGAGAACCGCAGAAAGCACTTTGAAAACAGTTATTACACAGGAGAACATACTAACAGATGTTATTTGAGGTGACACATTTTTTCAACCTGTTTAAATATCTCATATATCTGAATCTGATATTGACAGTGTTCTGAACTGATTACATAAAGTACATAAATTTGTCAATTTAAGTAAAATATAGATATTTAAAAGTATTATTTTTAAGTCTATGTTATACAGTTTTAAGTTTTATTTTACATAATTATGTGTGTGTGCATGTGTGCATGTCTTCATTGTCCTGGTCCCATGTTGAGCCTTTTGAATACATTTTTGTCTTTTAATTTAGAGAAGCTGAGGCTGTATGAATGATACTGGTAGGTTCCATTCTCTATTTTATCTATGTAGAAAGGGTGTGAAACTTGCTTCTTTTTTTGTATTTGTAAAAATATTCATTCTGGAGAAGTCGTTATTTCACAGACACGTTTTTCTTTTAAAATATGTAAAACCAGTCCAACTGTGTTTGAAGCCCAGTTACTTTAGCAAATAATGTCTACTTTATTCATATTTAGGTGAAGTTGAGTCAAACAAGGTTTTGTGTCATTGAAAACCAATAAAGAAAAAACATCATTTTATGACTAATAGCACAAGAGTAAATATTACTGCATTTTATTTTGATAGTTAACATATAATATTCTCTCCATTCTCAAAATAATTATTATAAATTGCAAAGCAAAATTTTCATTTGTATAAGTTTAAGAGCTGCAGGAGCAGCTTTGTTACATGGATATATTGTGTAGTGAGGTTTGGCCTTTACTATACCCATTACCTGAATAACTTACGTTGTACCTATTATGTAATTTATCATCCCTCACTCCCCTCTGACCCTTGCGAGACTCTAGTGTCTATTATGGACACTTTATGTACATATCTGTACATTCTTTAGTTCACAGTTTAAGTGAAAACATGCAGTATTTTATTTTCTAAGTTGTTCTGCTTAAGATAAGGCCTCCATTTCTATCCACGTTGCTGAAAAGGCATGTTTTAACTCATTTTTATGGCTGAGTAATATTCCATAGTATATGCATACTACATTTTCTGTATGCAATAATTCATTGATAGACTCTTAGGTTGATTCCATGCCTTTGGTATTTCAGTACCAAAGGCGTGTGAATAGTGCTGCAATAAACACAAATACAGTTATCTTTTCACAATAATTTAACTTCCTTTGGGTAGATTCTGGATATCGGTCTCTTGTCAGATGCATAATGTGAAAATAGTTTCACCCATTGTGCAATTTTTCTGTTCACTCAGTTGATTATTTCTTTTACTGTGCAGAAACAGTTTAATTAAGTATCATTTTTCTATTTTCTTGCTGTTGTTGCATTTGCTTTTGAATTCTTTGCCTAGGCAAATATCCAAGATTTTTTTAGGTTTTCTTTTAGTATTTTTATGTATTCAAGTCTTACATTTAAATCTTTAATTAATCTTAAGGTAATTTTTGTACATAGTGAGAGATAAACATCGTTATCTTCTTCAGCACATGGCAATCCAGTTTTGCCAGCACCATTTATTGAATAGGGTGTCCTTTTTCTAGTGTATGTTTTCGTCGGCTTTGTCAAATATCAATGAACTATTGTTATGCGACTTTATTTCTGGGTTCTTTATTCTGTTTTCATTTATCTATAGGTCTATTTCTACAATAGGATCATGGCTGTTTTGGTTACTATAGTCTTGTAGTATAATTTGACGTCAACTTATGTGATGTCTCCAACTTTGTTCTTTTTCCTTAGAATTTCATCGGCTTACTTGGGTTCTGTTTTGGTTCCATATGAATTTTAGAATTGTTTTTATTAATTCTGTAAAACATGATGATGATATTTGGAAAGGAATTTCATAAATCTGTACTTTGCTTTGGACACTGTCGTCATTTTAACAACATTAACTTTTCCAATCCATGATCAGGGGATATTTTTTCATCTGTTTGAATCATTTATGGTTTGTGTAATCAGTGTTCTGTAATTTTCCTTATATAGATCATTTCCCTTTAGGGATAAATATATTCCTAGGTATTTTAAATTTTGGAGTATTATAAACATAATTGACTTACTGATTTGTTTCTCTTTGTCATCATTTGTAAATAGAAATGCTACTGATTTTTGTATGTTGATTTTTCATTTAGAAACATTACTAAAGCCATGTATCATATCTAGACGTCTTTTGCAGAAGTTTTTAGGCTTTTTTAGATACAAGAATATATTGTCAACTAACAGACAATTTGACTTCCTCTTTTCCAATCTGGATGCCTTTTATTTCTTTCTATTGCCTCATTGCTCTGTCTAGCACTTCTAGTAATGTGATGACTAGAAATAGTGAAAGTATACATCCTTGTCTTGTTCCAGTTCTTAGGAAAAATTCTTTAAGCTTTTCCTCACTTAGTATGATGTAAGTTGTGCGTCTGCCTTTGGCTTTTATTATTTTCAGGTATGTTCTTTTGATGCCTGGTTTCTTGAGGGTTTATGTTATGAAGGCATAGTAGGTTTCATCAAATGCTTGTTCTGCATCTATTTAGATGATTATATGGTTTTAAATTTTAGTTCTGGTTATGTTGTGACTCACATTTATTGATTTGTGTATATTGACTCACTTGATTATGGCCTATTATCTTTTTGATGGGCTGTTGGATTCAATTTACTAGTTTTTTGGTGAGGAATTTTACACCTATATTTATCAGAGATATGGGAGATTTTTGCATCTATATTTATCAGAGATATGAGTATGTAGTTTACTTTTGTTAGTATTGTGTCCCGTTTTGGCTTTGCATCAGGGTGATACTGGGTTTGTAAAAGGGGTTATGGTAGAATCCCTCCTCTTTGATTTTCTGGAAGAGTTTCAGGAAGCTTTGTACCAGTTCTTCTTTGTAGATTTGGTAGAATTCATCTGTGAATTTGACTAGCCTTAGGATTTTTCATTTGGGAGATTTTTTATTGATAATTTAATGTCACTACTTGTTACTGATCTATTCAGGATTTCGATTTCTTCCTGCATAGATCTTGGGAGTTGTATGTTTCTAGAAATTTACTCATTTTCTTTACGTTTTCTGGTTCATGGGTATACAGTTGTTCACAGCAGTCTCTGATGATCCTTTGAATTTCTGTGGTACCAACTGTAAAGGAGGCCCCATTTTTATTTCTTAATATCTATTTATTTTACTTCTATTTTAAGTTTGGGGATACATATGAATGTTTGTTACGTAGGTAAACTTGTGTTATGGGGATATTTTTTTTTTGTACCAATAATTTCATCAGTCAGCCCAGTACCAAATAGTTATCTTTCCTGTTCCACTCTTTTCTCCCATGCTCCACCTCAAGTAGACCCCAGTGGCTGTTGTTTCCTTCTTTATAATTATAAGTTATCATCATTTAGCTCTCACTTATAAGTGAGAGCATGCAGTATTTGATTTTCCATTCCCGTGTTAGTTTGCTAAGTATAATAAGCCTATAGCTCTACCTGTGTTCCCACAAAAGACATGAACTTGTTCTTTTTTTATGGCTGCATCATATTCTATGGTGTATATGTACCACATTTTCTTTATCCAGGCTGTCATTGATGGGTATTTGAGTTTATTCATCTTTGCTTTTGTGAATAGAGCTGCGAAGAACATTCACCTGCGTGAATCTTTATGGTAGACTGATTTATATTCCTCTGGGCATATACCTAATCATGGGATTACTGGATTGAATCATAGTTCTGCTTTTAGCTCTTTGAGGAATCACCATACCACTTTCCACAATTATTGAACTTAATTTAACTCACACCAATAGTGTGTAGATATTCTATTTTCTCTGCAACCTTGCCAGCATGTTGTTTTGTGACTTTTTGATAATAGCTATTCTGAATGGTGTGAGATGGTATCTCATTGTGGTTTCAATTTACATTTCTCTGATGATGATTGATACTGAGCTTTTTCTTATGCTTATTTGCCAAATGTTTATATCCTTTGAAAAGTGTCTATTCATGTCCTTTACCTATTTTTTAATGAGATTTTTCCTCTTGTAAACTTACTTTTCTTAGAGATCATCAATATTAGACATTTGTCATATATATAGTTTCCAAATATTTTCTCCCATTCCACAGGTTATGTATTTATACTGTTGATAATTTCTTTTGCAGTGTAGAATCTCTTAAATTTAATTAAATCCCACTTGTCAATTTTGTGAAAATGGTCATACTGCCCAAATTAATTTATAGATTCAATACTATCCCTGTCAAGCTACCAATGACCTTCTTCACAGAACTGGAAAAAACCACCTTAAACTTCATATGGAACCCCAAGAGAGCACACGTAGCCAAGACAATCCTAGGTACAAACAACATAGCTGTAGGCATCATGCTACCTGACTTCAAACGATACTACAAGGCTACAGTAATCAAAACAGCATGGTACTGGTACCAAAACAGACATACAGACCCATGGAACAGAAAAGAGGCCTTGGAGGCAATAGCATACATCTACAACAATCTGATCTTTGACAAACCTGAAAAAAACAAGCAATGGGGGAAGGATTCACTGTTTAATAAATAGTGTTGGGATAACTGGCTGGCCATGTGCAGAAAGTGGAAACTGGACCCCTTCCTGACACCTTACACTAAAATTAACTCCAGGTGGATTAAAGACTTAAACATAAGACCTAACATCATAAAAACCCTAGAAGAAAACCTAGGCAAAACCATTCAGGACATAGGCATAGGCAAGGACTTAATGACTAAAACACAAAATGCATTGGTAACAAAACTCAAAAAAGACAAATGGGATCTAATTAAACTCCAGAGCTTTTGTACAGCAAAAGTAACAATCATTAGAGTAAACTGGCAACCAACAGAATGGGAAAATGTTTTTGCAATCTACCCATCTGACAAAGGGCTAATATCAGAATCCACAAGAAACTAAAATAGATTAACAAGAATAAAACAAACAAACCCATTCAAAATTGGGCAACAGATATGAACAGACACATTTCAAAAGAAGACGAAATCAGGCCAAAAAACATATGAAGAAATGCTCATCATCACTGATCATTGGAGAAATGCACATCAAAACCACATTGAGATACCATCTCATACCAGTTAGAATGGTGATCATTAAGAAATTTGGAGACAACAGATGCTGGAGAGGATGTGGAGAAATAGGAGCACTTTGACACTGTTGGTGGGAGAGTAAATTAGTTCAGCCATTGTGGAAGACAGTTTGGTGGTTCCTCAAGGACCTAGAAATAGAAATTCCATTTGACCCAGCAATCCCATTACTGGGTATATATCCAAAGGATTATAAATCATTCTATTACAAAGACACATGCACACGTATGTTCATTGTGGCACTGTTAGCAAAGTCCTGGAACCAACCCAAATGCCAATCGATGATAGATTGGACAAGGAAAATGTGGCACATATACACCATGGAATACTATGCAGCCATAAACAGTGATGAGTTTGTGTCCTTTGTAGGGACATGGATGAATCTGGAAACCATCATTCTCAGCAAACTGACACAAGAACAGAAAATCAGACACTGCATGTTTTCACTCATATGTAGGTGTTAAACAATGAGAACACATGGACACAGGGAGGGGAGCATCACATACTGGGGTCTGTTGGAGAGGCTAGGGGAGGGACAGCATGGGGATAGGGAGGTTGGGGAGGGATAACATGGAGAGATATGCCAGATATAGGTGACAGGGGAATGGAGGCAGAAAACCGCATTGCCTTGTATGTACCTATCCAACAATCCTGCATGAACCTAAAGTACAACTAAAAAAAAATAAAAAATAAGAAATAAACTTCTATCAGCATTATTCTGGAGTTTCTAATGTAGAACTCATTCATATTTTTCTTAAATTTGTTCATATTTATGCAAAAATAATAAAGCCAGAGGCATCATACAGCTCAACTTCAAGCTGTACTACATAGCAGCTATAAACAAACCAGCTTGGTGCTGGTACAAAAACAGGCATATAGATCAATAGAAAGGAATTGAAAATTCTGAAATAAAGCCACACACTTACAACCATCTGTTCTTCGATGAGGTAGACAAAAACAAGCAATGGGGAAAGGACTCCTTATTCAATAAATGATGCTGGGATAATTGGATAGCCATATGTAGAAGACTCAAGCTGGATGCCTATGATTCAGCATATTCAAAAATTACTTCTAAGTGGAGCAAATATTTAAATGTAATACCTCAAAGTATAAAAATCCTGGAACATAACCTAGAAAGTACTCTTCTGAACATTAGCCTTGGCAAAAACTTTTCGCTAAGTCTCCATAAGCAGTTGCAACAAAAACAAAAATACCTAGATAAGTTGGAGTGAATTAACTAAGGAGCTTCTTCACAGCAAAATAAACTGTCAACAGTTGAAACAGATTACCTACAGAATGGGAGAAGATATTCACAAACTATGCATCTGACAAATGTCTTATATTCAGAATTTAATAACCCCACAAAAAAATGAGCAAAGGATGTGAACAGACACTTCTCCAAAGAACGAATGCAAGTGAGCCACAAATGTGATAAAATGTTTAGCATCACTAAATATCAGAGAAATGCAAATCGAAACCACAGTGAGATATTATCTGACAGTAGTCAGAATGATCATTATTAAAATGTCAAAAACAGCAGTTGCTAGTGAGGCTATGGAGAAAGAGGAACACTTATGTACTGCTGGTGGGAATATAAAATTAGTCCAGCCACGGTGGAATATAGTATGGTTTATTTCTCAAAGAACATAAAGTAGAACTACCATACAACCCAGCAATCTTATACATCCACAAGAAAATAAACTGATCTACAAAAAAAGACACGTGCACTCATGTGTTTGTACTGGGCTATTCACAAGACCAAAGATGTGAAGTCAATCCAGGTACCCATCAATTATAGATTGGATAAAGAAAATGTGGTACATATGCACCTAGAATACTATACTGCCATTAAAAGAATGAAATCATGTCCTTTGTAGCAACATGGTTGGAGCTGAGGGCTATTACCATCAGCAAATTAATGCAGAAACAGAAACCCAAATACTGCATTTTCTCAATTTAAAAAAGGAGCAAAACAATGAGCACACATGGACATAAATGTAAGAGCAATGAACACTGTAGGCTACTAGAGGATGGTGGAAGGTGGGAGGGTTAAAAAATGACTTCTGGGGTACTGTGCTCACTACCTGGGTGACAGGATACTCCAAAGCTCAACAGCACATATTTCCATGCAGCATGGTTCTGCCCATGTAACCACTGTATCTTAAAGAGAAGCTGAAATTGAATTTTTTAAAATTTATTTTCCAAATCGTTTCCATTACATATAAAAATTCATTGACTATATGTGCATATATACTATATTCTAAAAAATATGTATCAGTTATTATAGCTATTCTGTAAATTCCATAAAATTTCTGCGAAGACAATCTTGTTCTCCATATATATAGACATTTTTGTTTCTTTTTATCCAAACTACAAAAGGGTTTTATGTCATTGAGCACAACGTTTATGGTAGCAGAGCCTAGATCACTCTGCACCCGGAACGTGAGACATTGAGACATTTTCCTCCCTAGAGGCCTCCCGCAGTTTGTCGTAGTTTGTTGTCCCCAGCAAACTATATGTTATATGTTACTTATATAACTATATGTTCATATGTTACTTATAACCAATTTATGTAGGCACTCCCTAAGTCCTTTCTCCTTCACTGCTTACCCCAGCATTTCCCACTTTGTCCCATTGTTACCCCGGTATTCTCTGAGTACGTCTACTTATCCCTGGCACTGACCAGGTTTGTTCTCTGGAGTCCTTTGTACATTGTTCCTCCACTGCGTGCTCAGGTGTTCCTTCACTGCGATCTTCAAAACCCCAGGTTGGTGCACCAGAAAGAATGTAGGGATCCAGCCCCCACACACCACCCGTGGATACCCCGAGTTCAGTGGCAACAAAGGAATGAGAAAAAGACAGGTTAAGAATGCACAAAGTGGGACCAGCGGGCCAGTGCATAAACGGAGGCTGCAAAGGCATCGAGCCCTGATCTTCCACAGTATTTATTCATTATAATCATTGATTGATTTTATATAATCAATATAATTGATTATAATTCATTGATCTGCAGTGTAGAGGTGGAGTGGTGGCGGGGAGAGGGTGACGTGACGGTGGTGTGAATCAGTGAGCCAGAACTGGTTCATCGTTCCAGAGATTGATACCTGGTGGTTTCGGGAGTTTCACCAAACAAGAACATGTGGTTATCTTTGTGCAGCTGGTGGAACATGAGCCTCACAAGGAGCCTACAAGTCTGGTTACATTTTAGTGCTACGAAGGGGTTTTATGTCCTTGAGCACAATGTTTACGGTAACAGAGCCAATGTCACTCTGCACCAGAACATGAGGCATGGAGAAGTTTGCCTCCCCAGAGGCCTCCCACAGTTTGCCACAGTTTGTTGTTCTCAGCTTGTACATTACTGATAACCAGTTATGTAGGCACTCTGAAAGTCCTTTCTCCTTTGCTGCTTCCCCTAACATTTGATAGAATATACTAGTAAAACCAATTTCCTTAATACGTGTGAGGACTACTCAGATTTTGTATTCAAATTTTTCTCATTTGGGAAAACTGTATTTTCCTAGGAATTACTTTATTTTATTCATTTTTCTAGGTTTTTAAAATAAAATTATTCACAGTATTCTAATTCTTTTAACGTTTATATAATTCTCTTTCATTTATTATATTGGTAATATTTGTTTTACTTGTTTTTACTTCATCAGTATTTCCAGGCATTTATTTTTTTATTCATGTTTTCAAAAAATCAACATTTGTGTTTGTAAAAGTTTAGTTTTATTTGCAATTTAAATAATTTATTTGCTGATGTGTGTTTACTTCCCTCTATTTTATGGATATTTATCTTGTTATTTCTACTTACACGTAGAAATTTAGATCATTAACTTTAAATGTTTTTGATTTTTTCATAAAAGCTATTAAAACTGTATTTCCCTAAGCACTGCTTTAGCAGCTTCCTATATTTCTTTTAATATGTTTTTATTGGTAAAAGTATTTTTTTTTTTTTTTTTGAGTGCAGTGGCACAATCTCAGCTCACTGGAACCTCCACCTGCAAGGTTCAAGAGATTCTCTCCTGTGTCAGCTGTCCATGTAGCTGGGACCACAAGTGCATGCCATCACGGCTGGCTAATTTTTTGTATTTTTAGTAGAGATGGGGTTGGCCATGATGGTCTTGATCTCCTGACCTCGTGATCCATCCACCTTGGGTTCCCAAAGTGCTGAGATTACAGGTGTGAGACACCACACACAGCCCTGTTAAAACTATTATCTAATTTCTTTTGAAATTTTTTCATTTGACTCTTGGATGATTTAGAAGTGTACTGAATACTTTCCAAATATATCTGACTTCTTCCGTATTTTATTTTTTTTTATTGTACTTTAGGTTCTGGGGTACATGTCCAGATCATGTAAGATTGTTGCATAGGTACATACATAGCAAGGTGATTTGCTGCCTCCATCCCCCCGTCACCCATATCTGGCATTTCTCCCCATGTTATCTCCCCACAACCTCCCCACCACACACTCTCACTCCCCTAGCCTCCCTCAACAGACCCAGGTGTGTGATGCTTCCCTCCCTGTGTCCATGTGTTCTCATTGTTCAACACCCGCCTATGAGTGAGAACATGGTGTTTGATTTTCTGTTCTTGTGTCAGTTTGCTGAGAATGATGGTTTCCAGATTCATCTATGTCACTACAAAGGACACGAACTCAGTGTTGTTTTGGCTGCATCATATTCCATGGTGTATATGTGCCACATTTTCCTTGTCCAATCTGTCATCGATGGGCATTTGGGTTGGTTCCAGGACTTTGCTATTGTAAACAGTGCCACAATGAACATACGTGTACATGTGTCCTTATAATAGAACGATTTATGATCCTTTGGATATATACCCAGTAATGGGATTGCTGAATCACATGAAATTTCTATTTCTAAATCCCTGAGGAATCGCCACACTGTCTTCCACAATGGCTGCACTAATTTACACTCCCACCAATGGTGTAAACGTGTTCCTATTTCTCGACATTCTCTCCAGCCTCTGTTGTCTCCAGATTTCTTAATGGTCACCATTCTAAGTGGTGTGAGATGGTATTTCAATGTAGTTTTGATTTGCATTTCTCTAATGGCTAGTGGCGATGAACATTTTTTCATATCTTTGTTGGCCTAATATATGTCTTCTTTTGAAAAGTGTCTGTTTGTATCCTTTGCCCACTTTTGAATGGGTTTGTTTGTTTTTTTCTTGTAAATCTGTTTTAGTTCTTTGTAGATGCTGGATATTAGCCCTATGTCAGATGAGGAGATTGCAAAAATTTTTCCCATTCTTTTGGTTGGCGGTTCATTCCAATGATTGTTTCTTTTGCTGTACAGAAGCTCTGGACTTTAATTAGAAACCATTTGTCTATTTTGGCTTTGTTGCCAATGCTTTTGGTGTTTTAGTCATGAAGTCCTTGCCTATGCCTATATCCTGAATGGTTTTTGCCTGGATTTTCTTCTAGGGTTTATATGATGTTAGGTCTTATGTTTAAATCTTTAATTCAACTCGAGTTAATTTTAGTATAAGGTGTAAGAAAGGGGTCCAGTTTCTGCTTTCTGCACATGGCTAGCCAGTTATCCCAACACCATTTATTAAACAGGGAATCCTTTCCCTATTGCTTGTTTTTGTGAGATTTGTCAAAGATCAGATGGTTGTAAATGTGTGCCATTGCCTCCGAGGTCTTTGTTCTGTTCCATTGGTCTATATCTCTATTTTGTTACCAGTACCATGCTGTTTTGATTACTGTAGGCTTGTAGTATAGTTTGAAGTCAGTTAGCATGATATCTATAGCTTTGTTCTTTGTGCCTAGGATTATCTTGGCTATGTGTGCTCTCTTGTGGTTCTATATGAAGTTTAAGGTGGTTTTTTCCAGTTCTGTGAAGAAGGTCATTGGTAGCTTGACAGGGATAGCATTGAATCTATAAATTACTTTGGGCAGTATGACCATTTGCACAATACTGATTCTTCCTGACCATAAGCATGGAAAGTTTTTCCATCTGTTTGTGTCCTTTCTTATTCCTTGAGCAGTAGATTGTAGTTCTCCTTCGGGAGATCCTTTACATCCTTTGTTAGTTTTATTCCTAGACATTCTATTCTCTTTGTAGCAATTGTGAATGGGAGTTCACTTTTTATTTGGCTCTCTGTTAATCTGTTATTGGTGTATGGGAATGCTTGTGATTTCTGCGTATTGATTTTGTATCCTCAGACTTTGCTGAAGTTGCCTATCAGTTTAAGATTTTGGGCTGGATGATGGGGTCTTCTAAATGTACAATCATGCCATCTGCAAATAGAGATAATTTGACTTCCTCCTTTCCTGATTAAATACACTTTCTTTTTCTTGCCTGATTCCTCTGGCTAGAATTTCCAATACTGTATTGAATAGGAGTGGTGTGAGAGGACATCTTTGTCTAGTGCCAGATTTCAAAGGGAATGCTTCCAGTTTTTGCCCATTCAGTATGATATTGGCTGTGGGTTTCTTGTAAATAGCTTTTATTATTTTGAGATACGTTCCATCTATACCTAGTTTGTTGAGAGTTTTTAGCATAAAGCGCTATTGAATTTTGTCAAATGCCTTCTCTGCATGTATTGAGATAATCATGTGGTTTTTGTCTTTGTTTCTGTTTATGTGGTGGATTACGTTTACAGACTTGCGTATGTTGAACCAGCCTTGCATCTCCTGAATGAAGCCTACTTGATCATGATGGATGAGCTTTTTGATGTGCTATTGCAATGAGTTTGCCAGTATTTTGTTGAAGATTTTTGCATCTATGTTGATCATGGATGTTGGCCTGAAGTTTTCTTTTTTTGTTGAGTCTCTGCCAGGCTTTGGTATCAGGATGATGTTGGTCTCACAGAATGATTTGGGAAGGATTCCCTCTGTTTGGATTGTTTGGAATAGTTTCAGGAGGAGTGGTACCAGCTCCTATTTTATGTCTGGTAGAATTCGGCGGTGAACCCATTTGGACCTGGACTTTTTTTGGTTGGTAGGCCATTAATTTCTGCCTCAACTTCAGCCCTTGTTCTTGGTGTATTCAGGGTTTCAAATTCTTCCTGGTTTAGTCTTGCAAGGGTGTAAGTGTTCAAGAATTTATCCGTTTTTTTCCAGGTTTACTGGTTTATGTGCATAGAGTCGTTTGTAGTAATCCCTGATGGTAGTTTTGATTTCTGTGGAATCGGTAGTAATATTCCCATTATCATATTTTATTGCATCTATTTGATTCTTCTGTCTTTTCTTTTTTATTAACGTGGCTAGCAGTGTATCTATTTTGTTGATCTTTTCAAAAAACCAGCTCCTAGATTTACTGATTTTTTTGAAGGGTTTTTTTTCTGTCTTTATCTCCTTCAGTTCTGCTCTGATCTTAGTTATTTCTTGTCTTCTGCTGGCTTTTGAGTTTTTTTGTGTGTCAATTTTGTATCTTTCCTCACTTCTCATATGGGCATTTATTGCTATAAATTTCCCTTCAGACATTGCTTTAAATGTGTTCCAGAGATTCTGGTACCATGTGTCTTCATTCTCATTGGTTTTGAAGAACATGTTTATTTCTTCGTTCATTGTATTGTTTATCCAGTCAACATTTAAGAGCCAGTTGTTCAGTTTCCATGAAGTTGTGCAGTTATGAGTTAGTTTCTTAATCCTGAGTTCTAATTTGATTGCACTGTGGTCTGAGAGACTGTTTGTTATGATCTGTTCTTTTGCATTTGCTGAGGAGTGATTACTTCCAATTATGTGGTCAATTTTAGAGTAGGTGCAATGTGGTGCTGGGAAGAATGTATATTCTGTGGATTTAGGGTAGAAAGTTCTGGAGATATGTATTAGGTCTGTTTGATACAGATCTGAGTTCAAGTCCTGGATATCCTTATAAATTTTCTGTCTCATTGATCTGTCTAATATTGACAGTGAAGTATAAAGTGTCCCCCATTATTGTGTGGGAGTCTAAGTCTCTCTGTAGGTCATTAAGAACTTGCTTTATATACGTGGGTGCTCCTGTATTGGGTAAATATATATTTAGGATAGTTAGCTCTTCTTATTGCATTGATCCTTTTACCATTATGTAATTCCCTCCTTTGTCTCTTTTGTTCTTTATTGGTTTAAAATCCATTTTATCAGAGACTAGGATGGCAACTCCTACTCTTTTTTGCTCTCCATTTGCTTGACAAGTCTTCCTCCATCCACTTATTTTGAGCCTGTCTATGTTTTTGTACATGAGATGGATTTTCTGCATACAGAACACCACTGGGTCTTGACTTTGTATCCAATTTGCCAGTCTGTGTCTTTTGACTGGGGCATTGAACACATTTACATTTAATATTGTTATGTGTGAATTTGATCCTTACATTTTGATGCTAGCTGGTGGTTTTGCCAGTTAGTTGACACAGTTTCTTCATTGTGTCAATGGTCTTTACCATTCAGTAAAGTTTGGAGTTTTTAATATTTTAATTTTTCTATTGGCTATATCTCTATGCATTCCATTTTTTATTAATTCCTTGTGATTGAATCTTTAATTTATTGCAGTTCACCTAGAATTAATATTGTAACACTTCCTATAGAATGTCAAAAACTTGTCATACTATATTTCCATACTCTTACCAGGCAATTATGTTGTTATGTGTCTGTGTGTGTGTGTGTGTGTGTGCGTGCACATGCACATGGGCGCACCCACACATATTCAGTGTATCTCTATATATATTTTTTTCTATAATTGTGTGTTGTAATTGTTGCTTTTAAAATGGTGTGCTTTTAAAAATAAGGAGAAAATATAAGACATTTTACATTTACCTACACATTTGTCATGTCTGGTGCTCTTCATTCTTAGTGTCGTCTTCAGTATAATTTCTCTTCAGTTGTGTTTTTTTTAGCATTTACTTTATTGTAGGCGCACTGCAATGAATTATTATTGAAACTCAAAATAAGCGGTTTATATTCAGAAATGTCTTTTTTTACTTAGGTTTCACTTTTTAAAAATACTTGTGATGGATAATATATTTCTGAGCTGACAGGTTTTATATCGCTGTTGTTGTTAAGGGTAATTCGTTCAGCACTTTAAAGATATCATTTCATTGTCTTCCAGCCTACCTTTTTTTTTTCTCTGATCATTCAGTTACTCTCTTGTATAAAAGGAATCATTTCATTCTCTTTTAAGATACTTTCTTCGGCCGGGCGCGGTGGCTCACGCCTGTAATCCCAGCACTTTGGGAGGCCGAGGCGGGTGGATCACGAGGTCAAGAGATCGAGACCATCCTGGTCAACGTGGTGAAACCCCGTCTCTCCTAAAAATACAAAAATTAGCTGGGCGTGGTGGCGTGCACCTGTAGTCCCAGCTACTCGGGAGGCTGAGGCAGGAGAATTGCTTGAACCCAGGAGGCGGAGGTTGCGGTGAGCCGAGATCGCGCCATTGCACTCCAGCCTGGGCAACAAGAGCGAAACTCCGTCTCAAAAAAAAAAAAAAAAAAAAAAGATACTTTCTTCAACTCTTAAAATACGAGTTGTAAGGTTTTGGAAGGAAGGCGAGGGTAAAAGAACGACAGAGTGAAAGAGCTGGTGGCTCAACAGCAACACAGGTTTATTGAACAAAGACCTGTGGAGGGGACAACAGCTAGTGCGGGAGCCTGCCCTGGCTTACAGACCGGGGGAATTACAGGTCTGGGCAGGAGAGCTCTGGGCCTGCTGTGAAATGCGTGGGCAGTGAGGTTAGCTGCTGATGAGGAATTTCCTGTGATCAGTGGGTTAGGCCTGGGACTTGTCCAGCAGGATGTTTCTCATGGTCTGAGCCCTAGTGGAATTTTCTCCTCTCACCAAGGTCTGCACAATGGCGAGGTTTTACACAATGCAGCAGCTTGAGCTAACATGCATAAATTGCAATTTTGACTTTGTATTAATTCTTTGGATTTGTGGAGCTTTTTGTGTGTGATTTGCACTTTTCACCATGTTTGGTAAAATGTTAGCCATTAATTATAATTTTCTGCCCCATTCTTTATCTCCTCTCCTAGGGCATCTAGACTCCATTTTATTTTCAAACTTGTTCTCTCCTATATTTTCAGTGCTTTATAAATCACTATTTACATTACTTTTTCACTTTTTTTCTAATCACATATTAAGCAAATTCAATAAATGCTTTATTTCAGATAATGCAAATTTTAGTTTTAAAATTTTCATCTGGGGCTTTGTTATATAGTTTTCTGTTTATCTGTGAATGTTCCCCATTTGCTAATTCATGTGGCCCTAGCCTTTTTTTTTTTTCTGAGACAGAGTCTTGCTCTCTTGCCTGTCTGGAGTACAGTGGCATGATCTCAGCTCACTGCAGCCCAGCCTCCACATTGTGAGTTTAAACAATTCTCCTGTCTCAGCCTCCCGAATAGCTGTGCCTGCAGGCATGCACCACCACAGCCAGCTAATTTTGTGTATTTTTAGTAGAGACAGGGTTTCACTGTGTTGGCCCGTATGGTCTCAATCTCTTGACCTTGTGATCCACCTACCTTGGCTTCCCAAAGGGCTGGGATTACAGGAGCGAGCCACCGTGCCTGGCCACTTTTTTTTATTCTTTTAACTCCTTAAATATATTGATAGTGGCTCCTTTTAATTATTTGTCTGCTTATCAGAACTGTCTAAAATATGATCCTAGTGCAAGATTAACATGTAGGTCACATTTTCTTATTTCTTCCCATTTAAAAAAAAAATGGATTGTACCTGAACATTGTGAATGATAGGCTATTGAGCCTTTGGATTCTTTTTCTAAAGAATGTTGATTCTGCCTTTAGCAATTAAATGACATGTCAGGATTACTCCTCTAAACTCTGCCTTGTCTAGAGTGTACAGCAGTAAAGTCTCAGCTGAGCTCTCTCAGCCTTGCAGCTACTGACTTCCTTATGTATCTGCATGCTCTCTCCTATACATGAACTGTTTCTGTGTTAGTCAAGGAGCCGGGTAAAGATTACATGTGAATTTTTCTTGCAGGTGGCAGGTATCTGAGTTACTGGCGGTGAATCCATGTGGGTCAGGCAGCAACCTCAATTCTTGCTTCCTCAGAAGTAAGAATTCAACTGAGCAGCATAAGGCAGAAAAAGAGACCCAGGCAAGTTTCAGAGCAGGAGCAGAAGTTTATTTAAAAAGGCTTTAGAACACGTAAAAAAGGAAAGTATATTTGGAAGAAACCCAGGTGGGCAGTGAAGGTCAAGTGTGGTGTTCAACCTTGATCCTAAGACTTTACAAACTGTCCCCTTTCTCAGTATTCCTCCCTGAGGGTGGGCTGCCTACATGCAAAGTGCCCTGTTTACCCTTGGGAGGTGAGCACGCACAGTGTGTTCAGTAAGTTGTGCACATGCCGTGAGGTTTTCTTCACTTTTCTGGTGGAGTGCCCCCAGAAAATGGTCATACTCTGCCGTTTTGTCTCTTAATGAACGTGCCCAGGAAGTTGTGTATCCCTGGCACCTGCATCCAATTGAGACTTTCATGCACCAGTGTGGACCGTCAGGAATTGGCCTCTCCCTGGTGCCCACTGCCAGTGTATCACTTTTAGAGGGGCAATGTGATAATTGCTGAACCATCAACTGACATTCCTAGTGGATGATGGAAAAACCCTCTCCAGCCCTACCCATAACTGTCTAATTTCCTAACTAGCAAAATTGTAACATTTTTAGCTACATAAAATGGCTGTTTCCGTTCTAGTATTTGCACTGCAAATACTAGTATTTCCCCCCTCATCTTTTAGTTATTCTCTTAGTTATTGTCACACTCTATTGAGCGAGTGAAATTGCTTTGTATGTGATCTCCAGCAACCCACACGCAAAAGGGCATGGGAGTCCAGGTATTACCCTCAAGCAGTAGTCCATTCAATAACAAATTCCACTCACTCGGTGCAATTCTCTTCTTTCAAGAGTTGAATCTTCAGTTTCTTCCTGGTTTTGCTTATGTTCTGGTGCCTCCAATTATGGTTTTATATTTTCTCCAGATTTTTAAAGACAGCATTCCGAGAAAAACTACTGTGTCAATATCTAAAGTAGTTATTTGTGAGGCTAATATTTGAGATATGTTTAAACACTTCCCTCCTGCCCCAGGCTCTTCTTAGCTTCTTTCTTCCGTTTCTCTGCAGTAAGCTGATTGGCCTAAGGATTAATTTGTTGCTTTGCTGTATATACCAGTCTCCTCTTAAATTCTTAACTGCAAAATTTTCTTTGTCATCAAGATTGCCTGTGGTTTTGCACTTGCTCACATTATGTTTCAAATAAAAATTAGTTCCTCGGAGAGAGTTTGGGAACTCAGTTTTATGGAATGTGTCTTCCTCAGGGCAAAATCTCAGACTCATTCCTCCAGGCCTTGGGTGAAGGTAAGAGCTTCTGGACTTCTCTGCATGTGAAACCCCCATACTATAAGCAAGCTAGGGCTAAGGTAATCAGTCTCCACATATTCTCGGCCTGCTGAAACTGAGGTAATATTTGCCCTATGAGTTGGGGTTAGGTGTAGAAAAAAGGAAGCCATAAACTCTTAGTCACACTAACCAAGAACTTAGCCTCTGCAAGTCAGCATTTAAGCAGATAAATGCTGGTGCCTTTCCATTTCCATTAAATACAATACCTATTGATTAGGAGCTGAAAAGAGAGGTAGCTTCCTCTTCTCAGCCATATTCTCCGTATGTAGAGACTCCAATACAGTCAGCTGGAAGCTGTGGTTAATGGGTTGTAGTTCAAGTGCCACAAACATTCAGCACTCATATGAATTAGTACATTTTCTTAAATGTTTCCTCGTTTGTTGTCTGCCTGCCTATAGAACATAAAATGATCTTTCTGTTATAGTTTTTCCCAGTTATGGTGGTTTCACTGCGGATGGCATCCACAGGGTAGCTCATGCTGGATTCTGGAGGTGGACTCCGCTCTGCTTTACTAAAAAAAAAAAAAAAAAAAAAAGACTGTCTCTTCCCATTGCTTTCTTAGGCTTTTCCTTTCTTCATCAGTCACTTTGACTGTGGCACACATATAGTCTTTCCTAAACTCTCTTTATTTTATATTTAAGGGATTCTGTTTTATTTATTGAATACGGTTTTTTTTTCATGATCTAGATTTAAAAAATAATTCTTCATTTTAATGCAAAAAAATTGTTTTGACATATGTGGAACCTAATTTACATACTCTATGGAATACTTTGGCCTGGACAGTAGGATATCTATCATAGAAGAGATAAGAGTGAAGTTAGAAGTTATATAAAGGAGAAAGTAACTTAAGACAAACAGCTAATCTCTATGATATTAAAGAGTTCTGGTAGAATAAAAAGGTTACAATATATGCATAAAATTTTCAGAAAAAGAAATAAAATAGCCTGTATACATGAAAATATGCTTATCTCATTCATAATAAATAAAATATAATTAAAATGATATTAAAATATATTTTTAAAGTTATGGCAACAGCAAATAACCAAAATGATGACAACATACTCAGTTGTCAAAGCTGTAGAGGCCCTCTCACACACTGCAGTTTGGTGTGAAGACCTATTTAACCACACCAAGGGAAGTTTGGCCATGTTTTTAACATGAACACATTAAATAGCACTGACTCATAATTCCACTTCCGGGACTCTGTACTGAAAATACGGTTCTACAGATAGAAACAATATATGTGTTAGACTATTTCCAGCAGTATTACATATAACAGCAAGAGACTGGAAGCAATCAAAATGACTGCAAATAGTTGACCTGGTGGAAAAAAACATATATAGCTACATAAAGGTGTAATAAACAGGTGTAAAAGCATGAGGAAGATTATGGAGTACTTGAAACAATCCTTAGACCATATGTATCCTAAAAGGTGGTGCCAAAGAAAAACTGTTCAGCCTTTTTTCTAAGGATGGAAGGCCAACACACACACATGCACATACACACTTACAAACATACTCAACAATACACTCATACATCCGTAGCAAAAAGGACCATCAGAGAGATAAACCAGAAACTAATTAAAGAGGGAAATCTACAAGAGGTGGGGTTGTGGTAGAGGGTGCAGAGATGAGGATAGAAATCAAAGTGTAACTTTTTAAACTACAGCATTTTTTATAGATTATAAGTATATAAACTTTAAATTATATAAAAGTATAACATTAACACATTTAAATATATCAAAGTGGTAATTTTTTTTGGGGGGGAGGAGTCTCTCTCTGTTGCTTAGGCTAGAATGCAGTGGTACAGTATTGTCTCACTCCAACATCTGCCTCCCAGGATCTAGGAATTCTTCTGCCTCAGCCTCCTGGGTAGCTGGGATTACGGGTACGCACCACCAAACCCAGCTAATTGTTTTGTGTCTTTAGTGGAGATGGGGTTTCACCATGTTGAGCAGGCTGGTCTTGAACTCCAGATCTCAAGTGATCCATCTGCCTCAGCTTCCCAAAGTGCTGGGATGATAGGCGAGAGCCACTGTACTGGCCTTAAAATTATATTTTTAAAATATGAAATTGGAAACAAACTAAACAAATAAACTCAACTCATATCAAATTGATAGCAAAAATACGGAGTGATAAAAACGATATTTCAATTTTTTTTTTCTTTTCTTAAGATGGAGTCTTGCTCTGTTGCTTAGCTGCAGTGTAATGGCCCTGTCTTGGTTCACTGCAGCCTCTACCTTCCAGGTTCAAGCGATTCTCTGGTCTCAGCCTCTCGAGTAGCTGGGATTACAGAAACTGCACCACCATGCCTGACTGATGTTTGTATTTTTAGTAGAGACAGGGTTTCATCATGTTGGCTGTTCTCAAACTCCTGAACTCAGGTGATCCGCCCACCTCGACCTCACAAAGTGCTGGGATTACAGGCTTGAGCCACCGTGTCCAGCTTATTTTGAGTGATTTTTAACACAATATCCTTTTGTCACATTTCTACTAGCTTTTGAGTATCAAAAAGAATAAGTAAGTACAATATATTTTGAGGACAAAAAGTAGTACATGTAAATCAAACTTTCTCTTTTTGACACTCAAAAGCTAGTAGAGGTGTGACAAAAGGACACAGGAGCTACCTTGAAGGGACCTAGTGGGCAAACATGGCATAATGTGAGCATAAGAAAGAATAATGGACATAAGTAAATATGAAACAATAATGGAAAACAATTCCTGATTTCTCAGTGTTACTAAAATAAAAAGAGGAAAACCTTTTACTCATTATCTCTGAAAATTACTATTACTTCAACTGCTTATTCTTTTTTATAGCCTTTTTTTACTTTTAATTTTTGTTGATACCTAGTAGATATATATGCATATCAACTCTTACTCTTATTGCTAGTAATTAAAGGGAGATAATTATGGACTTTCTCTTTTATTATTATTTTTCTTTTTTTCTCTTTTGAGACAGTCTTACTGTGTTACCAGGTGCCAGGCCGGAGTGCAGTGACACGATCTCGGCTCACTGCAATCTCTGCCTATAGGGTTCAAGCCATTCTCCTGCCTCAGCCTCCCAACTAGCTAGGACTACAGGCGCGTGCCACCACGCCCGGCTAATTTTTGTGTTTTAGAAGAGACGGGGTTTCACTATCTCTGCCACGATGGTCTCGATCTCTTGACCTTGTGATCTGCCCGCCTCGGCCTCCCAAAGTGCTGGGATTACAGGTGTGAGCCACCAAGCCTGGCCGATTTTCTCTTTATAAGACAAATTGTAGTTCATAGTGACTTGATGAGGCAAAAAAAGAAAAAGAAACCCCATTTTGTTATGTGTGGAAATGACAGAATTAGAAAAAAATATTTCTCTAATTTATAACTAAATAATTGATTTTTGCTGAACCCTCAGTGTATGCCGAGACTTTTATAAGAAATGTTTTATTTCATAAACCACCATAGTAAAAGTATCATTCACTGCATATTTTCTAATTGCAAAGAAAGTTATGAAACTCTAAAATAAACTGATATGGAGGTCATCTTAAATTATCAGTCAAATTTAGCATTACTACTTGTAAGACAATTTGATAATTTGTCTTGATATAATATTATATGAAGAGCTCATGAAAGATGTTACTGACTGTGGCTAACATGATTTAATCTGGTCTTAGATCTAATTTCCAATTTGGCAGACATACTGAGTTTCGAAAAACTGAGTTAGCAAATAGTAAAATCTGTAATTTCAGATACTTAATAAAATAGCACGGTTTTTTAAAAAAATCAGTTAGGCTCCTTTAAATTAAGACGGAGAGAGAACATTTCTAATAACTATATGAAACTTAATTCCATCCTGGTTAAAAAACAACGCTAAACTGAAGGCAAAGCAGTTATGAAATACATTAAAGGAACAATTGGGGACATTCTAATAAGGCCAAGATGTTAGCTAATATTCAATATTTATGATTAATATTGTTAGGTGTGATAATGGTCTAGGTAGCATCCAGAATATCCAGATTATTATTAATCAATAACAGACGCATGCTAGAGTATTTAAGGATAAAAATTCATGAAGTCTCCCACTTGTTTTGAAAACGTTCAAAAAGCATGCATTTGCACTTAAACGTATAAAGTGCACAAATGTTTATATGCCCACCCGAAATTCATATGTTGAAATCCTAACTCCCAAAGTGAAGGTATTAAGAGGTCGGACCTTTGCGAGATGATTAGATCATGAGAGCAGAGCCCTCATGAATGGGATTAGTGCTTTCAAAAGAACCCAGAGAGAGCCCTTGCCATCATGTGAGGTTACAGTGAAGAGAAGGCCATCTATGAAGAAGCAGGCCCTCACCAGACACTGAGACGGCTGATTCCTTCGCTTAGACTTCCCTGTCTCCGGATCTGTGTGAAAATAATTTCTATTATTCACAAGCCACCCAGTCTATGGCATTTTGTTATAGCAGCCCAAACAGACTAAGACAACATATATACACAAAATATTGACAAAATGTTAACAATTATCGAATTTTGGTTGTAGGTTTACTGATATGTATTGTGCTGTTTTTAAAAAATTTTGTGTATGTTGAAGTTACTTGTAATAAGAATTATAAAAAATCAAAAGGATAAATTATTTTAAAAAGTTAAACTAGAAATGTAGATAATGAACTATCATTTATTAAGTACTTACACTTCTTTCTTCTCTATTTAATCCTCTTAACATGTTTGAAAGTTTCATATTATTATTCCCTTTTACAAATAGGAACTAAGGCATTCAGTAGTTAAGTAATTTTCTAAAATAAGAGACCATAGTGCAGGTAAAGTACTTACAGGATAGGTAGAGAAAGCTGTAATTAATTCCACATGCAGTGGAACCCTAAAAAAGTTTTCAACCACAGGCCCCGGCATGGGGGCTCATGCCTGTAATCCCAGCATTTTGGGAGGCTGAGGCAGGCTGATCACCTGAGGTAAGGAGTTTGAGATCAGTCTAGCCAGCATGGTGAAACCCCATTTCTACTAAAAATACAAGCATTAACTGGTTGTGGTGGTGGGCGCCTGTAATCCCAGCTACTCTGGAGGCTGTGGCAGGAGAATCACTTGAACTCAGGAGGTGGAGGTTGCAGTGGACCGAGATTGCACCACAGAAATCCAGCAAGGGCAAAAAAAGCTAGACTCCATCTCAAAAAAAAAAAAAAAAAAAAAAAAAACCCAGAAAAAGAAAAGTTTGCAATCACAGGCATATGATCAGAATCTTAGTTTAGGAGGATTTATTTTGCAATTGCATTTATTAAGAACTGAAGTCAGGGAAGATAGCTTTAAAATATTTAGGTAACATTCTAGTGAACAGATGATACATGATTGAAGATACTGAGTGTAGGAATGTAAGCTGGGGAGCAGAACCCTAAGACATTTGGAATGTATGCTATACCTGACTTGGAATCTGACTGAAATTTAAGATAGGAGAAAAATGAGTCAAAAATGCTTAAAGCTTAAATTAACATTACTAAAATATGGTACTGCCATTAATTAAAACTTGCATAGGAGGTTTTGTATTTGGTGGGGGGTTGGTGGCAAAACAAATTTTATTTTGGACATATTGATTTGGGCATCAGTGAAGATAAAAGTGGGTTATTGGCAATTTCATCATGATGTCAGGTCATGGCTGGGAGTGTCTTAAACATTTGAGTCCCTGAAAATAAAGAAATCCCTAATGGTAGAGCATATGGAGAAACAGAGTTCAGCAAAAGGCTTTAAGCGTTAAAACTTAGAAATTTTCTTTCTTCCCCCAAGCAGTTGAAGTATAATAAAGCCTCAAAGGTAGAAATATATACATATTAATGTCAGAAATGGTAGAGACATACAGATAAAAGAAAAATATAATTTTAAGAAGAAAGTTTCTGTGTAGGCAAGAATGAGCAAGGTGAGCCAAGAACTTTCTGTTCCTTAGGCAATTAACAGTGTTTTGGTATATGAAAGATAATAGTAAATATGACAGCAGGAATTTGGGATAAAGTATATCCATCCCTTCATGATTTTAAACATTTCTCTGTTTTAAGAAACTCTGTGAACTGCCTCTTAGGGTTGCCAGCTGAGTATAGAAGACTTTCATTTTACTGACAGTAATCGTGCTTTTCCTGCATAAGTAGAGATCCTGAACTTATTAAATAAAGTTCTTAAATCCTTTCCCATCATATAAGAAAAAAAAAATGGACACACTTTGCCAAATTGAAATATTAGTGAATAAAGTCTCAAAGAAAGGGGGACATTTTGTCTTCTCAGAGCACCTGTTGAACAATTCTCTACATGATGGATCAGCTGCCCTCTGCTAAAAAGGTCAAGCATTCCAAGGATATTTGTACTGCTTCTTCCCTCTGCCAATAAAAGAGATGGATACATTTATGATAAGATCTATTCTTAGTGGAGAATAGATTTTAAATATTTATTGAAGTTCGTAGGCCTCTATGCAACTTTTATAGGACATTTCTCTGTAATGTCATCTGCATATGTGTGTGTGTGTGTGTATATATATATATATATATATATATATATATATATATATATATACGTATATTTCATTAAATGTTTTGGTTTTTCAAGTATGTGGACTGCTTCATTGTTTTTATTAGTTACATCTCAGCACATTTGTTTAAATCTTTAAATTTAAACAGCATGATTTAGAACACATATTAAATTCATTATTTAATTTACCTGCTAATTTTATTTAAAACATAAATTTTTCTACCAGTGCAAAGAATGGATTTCTGTTTATTTAACTGTTACTTTTTCCTAATGTTGGTTGTTGCTTTGCAGCATTGTAAGAATGCATTTGTAGGTACCATGGTAGGCATCATTGAAACATTGTATGAATGTGATTTAGTTGTCTGTAGGTACTATAGGAGGCATTAAAACCAGCATTGGCATCAATGAGATAAAAGTTGTCAATTCTGAATTTAGCAGATTATTTCTGAGTTTAGCAGAAAATATTACATCCAGGCGATGTTGATTCATTTTTAAAAATTCTCAAGAGACAGCTTTATCATGATTAGTCTGAATAAGTATACTGATTCTAATTCTCAGCAAATGTATTTCCTTGTTAGAGGCAAAATAACTAGACAGTGACTTTTGAAAGTTCTGTGGCTGTTGGCAGCAGTACATCAAAGTTTCAATTCATTTTGAAATTGTGGCACTAGGATATTTTATTAAGGGCAGAGAATGAGATAATATATTCAAATAGTAATTGAACATGTTGCTCCTTAGCGTCTGTTCACATGATGAAGGAGTTAGTATTATCATAACTCAATCACACTGTGATGTCCCTATGGCCAGCATAAATAATGTTCATCTTCCATCTCATATATATATCTCATCAAAATAATTGTTACAGTAGCTTCTGTGTCCTGGATGTCTGTGCAATATTTTTACCTTTGTGATGGGTGAGAAAATTCTAAGAGTTTATCAAGATAGTGAAGTATATACTAATATCCTGAATATGAAATTCTATGGCATTTTGTTTTTACAGAAATTAGTAAAATGAATATTCCAACTTTTGAATTATAAAAGGAAGGATCAAATTGGTTCTAAATTTAAAATACTTTCCCCGGTATACCTTTAAGCAGAGCTAGACTAACTATAAAGATAGAATTCATGCCGAAGTTGAAAAGGAATGTTTCTAAATTTTAATGTCCTATATCTGTAACTTTTTCTAAATATGAAAGCTCCCCTTTCAACTAGGTTTCAGAATGCTGGCAATATTTCATTTCCCTGTGAGGGTTATAGGGTAGGAGTAGTAAGGTAAATAGTTTGAGTCGCTTATCTACTTTTCAGGCCTTGGTTCAAGTTCAACCAGAGAAGTTAAATTAATGTTTTTTTCTGGTTGTCAGGAAGAGTCACAAAGAGAAATTTATTAGTTATAACTTCTGTCTACTACACAGTTACTGAATTCAAAAGATCAAGGCACACCAGCTTCAGGAAGCTATTTAGTTCAGTTGTGTAAGGTCTCAGAAATCCAAATTGATAGTGGAAAGGGAATAGTGAGAGAATAAAAGGGTTGAAATTATATATTTTAGAGGAATTGACATTAGTATGTGTGCAATACAATATCCCCATCATGGAGAGTAATAAAAAGTGAATGTCTCTCTGCTATTTCTTTTATGCCTCCCTTGAATATTTTAAAAGGCTTGAGGGAGGTTCAAATCCCATTATACCTAAATTAGAATCCTAGTCTAAGAAAAGAGGAAGAAAGTTTAGTTTTCAAAGTCATCAAGATATATAGAGTTCAAGGGAAAAAAACCCCAGAGAACTCAGACTGTACGTACTTGTATCTAAACAAAGGTGTTGTCTTTCTGTGTGATAGGCTAATGCATTTGAGTCTTGGAACGGTGCCATTCTGTGGCTGCTGTTTCATTACCGCTGAGTAAGATAATTTGAGAAAAGGGCAGAGGCCAGGGAGTGAGTAATCAGAGACTAGAGCATCAGTTAAAATGGAAAGGTTATTGAAAAAAAAAATCTCAGAAGCTAAATGTATATTTGAAAAGCCTCTGGAAGACATAGCTACGAAATGACTTTCCTTTAAAGGTATCTAGGTATGATCTAAAACCAGAATAATTCTATAATAAAATCCCACATTCATTTAATTTCATCTAAGAATTCAATAAAATAATTGTGCTTTGAAGATGCATAATTTCTTCTTGGTGGGTTTCCACATATTAATTTGTGTATGCACTTACAGTGAAGTGATCATTGATCATAAATTATTTTTTTTCTGTCAACATAATAATAATGTTTTAGGACATGTAACAAATCTTGTGCATATCCAGGGAAACGAATACTTTTCAAACACTGAGCAAGAATATATTAGTTGCCATATTCTAATGTAGTGAGTGGCTCTCTCTTTTAATATTACTTTAAAAAAAATTCTATTGTAATACACAACTGAGAACCCATAGTATAATGTTTGTCACATAACTATCAGATATGTATTTGCTGTTATTTTCATCACTTAAATATATAACCTATTCAGCGTGTTTTTTTTAAAAAGACAAAGGATAACTAGGTTGAAGTGTCTTCTTCATCCCTGAAGTGAAAGGCCAACATACTGTTTCAAAAAGGTAGTTCTGGCTGGGCGCAGTGGCTCACGCCTGTAATCCCAGCACTTGGAGGCCGGTGGATCACAAGGTCAGGAGATCAAGAACGTCCTGGCCAACATGGGGAAACCCCATCTCTAAAATACTAAAATACAAAAACTTAGCCGAGTGTGGTGGTACACACCTGTAGTCCCAGCTACTTGGGAGGCTAAGACAGGAGAATTTCTTGAACCAGGGCAGTGGCAGTTGCAGTGAGCTGAGATTGCACCACTGCACTCCAGCTTGGTGACAGAGCAAGACTCTGTTTCAAAAGAAAAAAGAAAAAAAAAAGATGCTTCTTAGCTCACTTCTTCTTCTATAACAAAATATCATACATGGGTGGCTTATAAACAACAGAAATGTGTTGCTTACAGTTCTGGAGGCTGGAAAGTCCAAGCTCAAGGTGCCAATAGATTCAGGGGCTGGTGAGGGCTCTCTCCCTAGTTCATAGATGGCTCCTTGCTGTGTCCCCACATGGTAGAATGAGCTGGCCATCTCTCTGGGGTTTCCTTTATATGGGTACTGTTTCATCCATGAGGGCTCCACCCTCCTGATCTAATCACCTCCCAAAACCTGCACCTTCTAATACTATCACACTGGGGACTGGGTTTCAATGTATGAATTCTGGGGAGACATAGACACTCACCATAGCAGATGGTCTGACCCTTTATCTTCCTTAACCCTCCTCCAGATAAAGAAGTAGATACATTTCTTCAGAGTTTCAGAACTTGAAAGTAGAGTAAATTTGAGGAAGTGTTTCTAGCCCTGAGGGAATGGAGGCAAAATAAAGTACTTTCTCCATGTGGGAGGAGGAAATAATAGGCCTGGGAATGAATCTGAGGTCTTTCCAACTTTGGGAGAAGAAATGAGTTCCAGCAGCAGAGTTCAGGTCTCCACTGTTACTTATCATTTACGATTGGAGGGTTAGGGAGGGAGGCTGCTGTTGAAGGAGATGGGCTACTGTGAGTTATTATCCTTAATACAGCTGAGGGAACAACTCCCAAGAAAAAAAAATGGTATAGACTTGAGCTCCTGAGCAATGTAGAGCCTGGGAACAATGTACAGCATTCTCCGTGAAATGTATTTATGTGTTTGGCCATTTTTTGGCACTATGACAATCAAGATTCTTTAGTCTTCATTAGCAGACAAAGGGTAGTTCCTAAAACAAGCAAGATCGCATTTTCCTGCTTCCTGGGAAGCTGGGGACTCAGAAGATTCTGACTGTGGTGTGGTGAAATAAAGTAATGCAAACTGTCTCATACTCTAAGTGTAAACAACTGAAGCTATGTGAATGCAATAATAGTAAAGGTCAAACATAACACGGTTCTGCCTGTAATTTTTCTAGTACTATTATTAGCCTTTTCTTCTTTTATTTTATTTTTTAGCCACTTTGTATTGTCAAAGCAAAAAAATGCACTGGGCAAAGTTAATCAGGCAATGAAGACGTCGCTTAAGGCTATTGAAATAGGGAGAGGCAATAACTCAGTCTGAACTCAACTCCTCTAAAACTCCTCTAAAAGCGTGGAAGATCTTTTAAAAATGAGGGCGAAAAGTTTCCATGAGTCATCAGTGTTTGTTAATTGGTTTTACCCAAAGGAAAAATATACTTTCTTCATGATAGGAGGGAGTTTTACAATTTGGAGTAAGGTGCCCACCAAAGATAGGCTCCTACTTGCCCTCAGAGACTGAGAGATCAGGGCATTATCTCTATGACGATTATTATTTTTTTTATTATTATTATTATTTTTTATTTTTTTTTCCATGTTTTTTATTGCATTTAGGGTTTTGGGGTACATGTGAGGAACATGCAAGATTATTGCATAGGTACACACATGGCAGTGTGATTTGCTGCCTTCCTCCCCATCACCTATACCTGTCATTTCTCCCCATGCTATCTCTCCCCAATCCCCATCCCCCACTGTCCCTCCCCTATTCTCCCCCCCGACAGACCCCAGTGTGTGATGCTTCCCTCCCTGTGTCCATGTGTTCTCATTGTTCAACGCCCGCCTATGAGTGAGAACATGCGGTGTTTGATTTTCTGTTCTTGTGTCAATTTGCTGAGAATGATGGTTTCCAGGTTCATCCATGTCCATACAAAGGACACGAACTCATCGTTTTTGATGGCTGCATAGTATTCCATGGTGTAAGTGTGCCACATTTTCCCCGTCCAGTCTATCATCGATGGGCATTTGAGTTGGTTCCAGGTCTTTGCTATTGTTAACTGTGCTGCAATGAACATTCGTGTGCATGTATCCTTATAGTAGAACGATTTATAATCCTTTGGATATATACCCAGTAATGGGATTGTTGGGTCAAATGGAATTTCTATTGATTATATTTCAAAAGAGTAGCTCCAAGGTCCTTGAGAAACTTCTTCCTAGGTTGTAAAGCTCATAAGAGAGTTTTCAAAAGATTTACATTTCAAAGGCTAGAAAGAGAATAATTAAAAGTCCTCTATGGTAATTGCTCTAACAAACGAAAAGTGAGGAGCTTAAACAACCTACTCAATGTTAAGCTGAGAAGAACATTAAGGCCTTTTTGGTCAAGATGCAAAATTAAGTACCATAAGATTAAGAATATTTTGTGAATTTGACCGTGTCAGTATAATTATCACTTTTTTCTCTACTACTGTCAAATTCTGATTTTAAAGTTGTATCTCATTCTCACTCTCAACATTCTGAAAAGAACTGAAACCAAGAAAATGTCATTTTAAGAACAAATAAAATATACATAGCCTTTATAAATCCTGAAGCCCAAGCAACCAAGGCTCTGCAGAGATTTGCACTTATTAAAGCACAGTTCCTTGCGCAAATATAAATAAGCGCAGTCACTTAATTGTGTCTCTTAAGGAACATTAGGGGAAATGCATTTCACTATACGTGTAATCACTTCTCAAAGCCCCCTTTTAGCCCCAGTTTTCTCATTCACAGAACTGGTCTGGTGCTCTTCAGTCACTGAATTCCACAAAACTCTTACATAAGCCCAAATCCGAGGGCATTTCTGTCTCTCTCTCTTCATCTTTCTCCTACTCTGCAAAACTATGTCTCTCTCTTTTTTGCATCAAAGGATGAGTATCAGTTTTTTCAGATAAAGATCAGAGTCTGTACAGCTTATATCCATTCAAGCTTCTTAAGTCTGTTTGCAACTCCTAGCATCTTAGACTAATCTGTGAAGTAAGATTGTTATGTGGTCAATGTCAAAATTTCTATTACAGTTGCTACTATTTTTAATCCTGTTTGGTAAGGATCAGTTACATATGTTTCAAACTGAAATAAGCCAACTTGTTTTCTTTTGTTTTCTAAGAAATGAAAAGAATGGCTTTATAAAGGCCATGTTAAAATGTGTGTTCTCATTTTTTACAGTAATATAGAAGATATTGTGTTGTAGTGGAGCGAGCATAGAAAGTCAACACCAAGACAAAAGTAGGCCAAATTACAGGGTCTTTATTGCCGGCGGCCACGGAGAATTCGCGTCTCTCCAACCCGTGGCCCCGAAAAGAGAGTGTCAAGAACTTTTATACCCGAAAAAATCACCTTGGGAGTGAGGGTGAGGGGCGGGGGTGGGGGTGAGGGGCTTCAGACATTCCAAGGGCTAGTGGACTTTTGACATTCTGATTGTTACTTAAGCGGTTCACAAAAGTCAAGATAAGCATTTGTTTACACATTGTCTGGGTAGGTTGGAAATTACAAATCGCAGGGGCCAAGATGGCGTGGGTTTGGACAGCTTGCCTGTCTCTGTAACCCTGCTCTTCGGGTTACAGAGAGCATTTTCAACATAAAGCCGAGGTATGGTTGAGGTATGCAGTTTTATGGGGCTTTTACCATGTTACAGTTCTGAGGGTTATTCTAATTTACTTCAGAGAAGAAACACTGGAAGATATAGGCAGAAGCTAAGAAGAAAGAAGAGCACATAGAGAACCAACTACAATTGGCAAAATTAGTGATTTATTTAAACTAAATAAATTGGGAAAAATGATGGTCAGAGTGCTAGTCAGAATCCACAAAACTTGCGGTTCTACCTGGAAGGCTGGGTGAGGGTAATGCCATAAATAGGGACAGAAGGCACAAAAAAGGAGCACATCGTGTCACCTAAAACAGGTTAAAGCAACAAATATAATGATTTAGGGAAAATATTTATTTTGCCCTTTTCCAATCTCTACACCGCAGGGGACTTTTTATGAAGTATATTTTGAAGGTAATTTGCACTTTTCTGTACTTTTAAAACAAAACAAAATATTCTTATGATAGGTTTTGTTTTCTTCTATTACTTCCGAAAGGTTTATTTTATTTTGATCATTAACACAATTGTTCTCCGTTAGTCCTTTTAGCATGAAGGCATTAAAATAATTGATATCTTAACATGCAGTTTACTAGTGCTATTGCCTGCATTAACTATATTTGCTAGTTCCAGGTTGCTTTTGCTTTTTGAATCTTTCCAAATATTCTATAGGTGATTTTACTTCAAGTAGTAGTTCACACATTTTGAGCAGCAGTAGCTTTATCTGAGAAGTTATTACAGATGTAAATTCTTACCCCCAGCTGTAGACTCACTGAATAAAAACTCTGGGATGGGTGACAATAAGCTGAATTTTTAAGCCCTCCAGATGTTATGATGCATGCTAAAGTTCGAGAATGTTGGCTTATAACATTTACCTGCAAATACTGGCTCAAAGTCTTTAGCTAAATACATGGAGTCCTTTCAATTCTCTACAGGCTTGTAGAGTTTTTTTCATTATCATATATTTGCATATGAATTTGTTCATTCATGATGGACAATAAAATTATCATAATGTCAAACTCTTAAAATTATATATAAATTACCTTTCATTTTGAGTATTTCTAATGTATTGTGGGTGTGGAATCTCCCCTTATATGAAAATACAATATTCTCAATAAATGAAAGAAAACTGCTACTCTTTGGAGAAATTTAACATAAGAAACCAGAGAATGAACTCAGAAAAAAATTAAAGATAATAACAATATATGTTAGTCATAAATTAAGTGATAAGAAAATAGCAAAAAATCTTAAGTTCCCAAATGACCTTTTTAACAGAATGTCCTCCACAGCAATCCATCCAAGATGTGAAAGACATAATGATGCCATCTGCACATTGGGTCCAAAGCTGCAAGGCAGCCCTGGGGGCATCTGCTCTCTCCACCCACGATGTACCTGCCATCAGGACATCAGGGGAAGGCTCCATGTATTTGGCATCTTTAAGAAATTAGAAGTTCTAATAAATTAATTTTTATACTACAAACTTAGATACCAATAAATAATGTTAATCATTTTAAGAGGAAAATATTTAACAAGTTCTTATGCTCTTACACATTTAATTAAGCAGAGAATCCTGAGTGAGGATATAGGGAAAGATCTTGGTATTCTTAAACATCAACTCTGAAACTCCACTTGATTTCTGGTGATTCTCTCTGTGATGTCACAGTGAATAAGATTATTTACTCCTTTACCTAAATACTGTTGAACTGTAATAAAACTATTCTGTCTGCCCATTGATCTCAGTGGGGAGCAAATAAAACAAAAACACAAAGTCTAAGAAAAGGAAAGAATTGAAAAATATTTTAGACATTCTCAAAGGAGTCAACTGATCAAGATGAAATAAGAAAAAAAGAATTCTTACATAGCCCCTTAGATAGATGGAATCAGGTTGTAAGGAGGAAGTAGAATAAATCGATTGGTTATTGGTATGTTCCTTTTGAGGTGTGTGTAGAACATTCATGTCGAGATAACTAAGTGGCCACTGCCAAGATAGGTCTAGTTTAATAAGAGCAGTTAGGACTGGAAACACAAGTTAGTAGTCATAGTCATATCAGTTATAAATGACATTCATTTGTAGTTGGTCTTATTTAGCAATAACTTAATGAAAAAAAAAAAGGCAACAGACTCTAGAGCCCAATGAAACAGTAACACTTAAGAAGTGGATGATTGAATTTGACACAGTGAAAGAAAATGAACAAGTAGCAAAAGATTGGAATGGAAATGTCATGGAAACTAGGGGAGAGTTAACTTCAAGGAGAGTGATTTATTGCATGTATCCCAAAATGACGTCAGAATTAGCAGAGTCTTGACTTTTGTAATCACTAGATTGGATGGTTTTTGTTAGAGCGATTTAAACATTAGAGGTGAAAGATTTGTTGTCATGAATTGAGAAGTAAATGAGAAATTTAAAAAGCAATGACTACAGGTTATTTTGTGTTGGGACACATGTGAAGATTAGTTAGATAGGTGAATTTATGTCACAGTGGTTTGTTGTACATATTATTTCATCACTCAGGTATTTAGGCTCAGTCCTCAGTAGTTATTTTTCTGCTCCTTCCTCTCCCTCTCTCCACTCTCCCCACTCAATTAGACACCAGTGTCTGTTGTTTCCTTCTTCGTTTTCATATGTTCTTGCCATTTAGCTACCACTTATAAGTGAGAGCATGCAGTATCTGGTTTTCTGTTCCTGCATTAATTTGCTAAGGATAACAGCCTCCAGCTCCATCCATGCTCCTGGGCCTCCAGCCACCCCCCACCAGAGTACACATTATGTTGAGAATGAAGGGAAAACAGCAAATCAGATAATAGGGAGGAAAATAGGATGTTCTCTTAAGAATGGAAAGACAAATATATGGTATGTTAGTAAATATGGAGGCCCAGCTTTGGAAAACAGAGCATAGCTTTCTCAGAACAGCAGGGACTGAATTCAGCATGGGAAAAAGAAAAGGAGGAGATGGTTTTGGAAGTGAAAAAATGTGACAATTGATTAAATTAAAGCATAGTATTAAGTGTGTATTTTTATGTCAGTATAATAATGATTTCTAAATTTGTTTTAAATGTCTACGTACAGTTAATTTTCGGACTCATTAATTTAAGACATTTAAATATAATAGAAATGTGCTTTTAGCATAATGGTAATTTTTGAAACATCAAAAAAATTGAGAATGACCATATTAATAGTGACTAGAGCTATTTCTGTGAGCTAAAATTTTAAACAAAACCTGGAACCTAAAACATAGTCTAAACAAAAAAAGTCTATGAGCCAAGCAAGGCTAAATTTGATTTAGCCTATAATAGTTTGAAATCCAATTTTGGCTGAATCCCTTACTCAGAGCAACAACAATTTAATTATGTTTTGCTTTAATCATTTCTACCTCACTCTTGCATTTTTTTCACAGTTTAATCCATATTACCTAAAAAGATTATTTTATTTAAAACACATAGGTGAATTTACTAATTATTAAAAACCTCACAAGCAGTATTTTATAAATGCCAGAACATTATTACAATGGACAAAGTTTTGGGAAAAATATACAGTGTTTCATTTAGGAAAACTTTCAAAGTCTGTCTTATTTGTATCACAGTTGTATCATGTTTACATATTCTCACATATGTATATTTACAAAGATAAAACGTTTCATGTGGCTTTTTTTCAAACATATGCAGAAATAAGCAAGAAATGGATATTCTCTATAGTAATATTAATAGATGTATATTAATATAGATGTAGATAATCATGACATTTCATGTTGTGGTACTTGTCTTGGTCTGTTCTGTTGGCTATAACAAAACACCTTTAACTGATTGGCTTGTAAACAACAAATTTATTTCTCATAGTTCTGGAGGATGAGAAGTTCAAGATCAAGATGCTGGCAGATTCATTGTCTTGTGAGGGCCCATTTTCTGGTTCATAGATGGCCAGCTGTCTTCTTACTGTGTCCTCATATTGAAAGGCCAAATGAGCTCCCTCTGGCCTCTTTAATAAGAGTATTACTCCTATTCATCAGAGCAAAGCCCTCAGGACCTAATCATTTTGTAAAAGTCCCACCTCCCAATGAAACCCAACTTTGAAGGTTAAGATTTCAACAAATGAATTTGGGTCAGAGGGACATAAACATTCAGCTCATTGCAGTGTTTAATAACTCCTTTCTTTGGCCAAATATCCCACTTCTCCTCTTTCCAGACATACCGTATGACTGTACTTTCTAGCTTCCTTCTGTTTGGATGAAGCAGCATCGTTATTTTTCAGTAATGAAGATGGCTGAAAGTAACATGTGTTTCTTTATAAGAAGAGCAATTAAATACTCTTGAGAGAATTTCTAGGCTCACTTCTTTTGCTGATATGGACATTGGCAATGCATCATCAGCCAGGTTCAAAGTGAGGACAATGATCAGAAAAACGTAGCCCTGGTGAACCTGTGATAGCTTTGTCTTATAAGCAAGAAATTACCTTTTGTTACTTTAAGCTTCTGAGATTTGGAGATTATTTTTTCAAACAGCGTAAGTTAGTCTACCATGACCACTTCACTTACCAACCTTTTGAAAAAGGTGTTAACTGACCAATTAATGGTGTTACCAAATGAAGTGGTATCCAATTAAAGTTTTCCTCACTCAGACTTTTTGAGATTTAATAAAAATGAAAAATGAGCAATTTTCCTTTATTCGCAATGGTATATTTCATCAGAATATGGCTTTTTTGTTTTACAAGTATATGTAATTACTCTTGTTAGTAGATTTTGAATTTTTAGCACAATTGTTACCAAACTAACGAGTAACATTAGGAAGTCTAGTTCTTTTATTTCTTGGAAAAAAAATCATCAGTTCTCCATGCTCTGATTGACTCATAGATTTTTAAATATCTGGCTCTCTTCAATAAAAAGTTATTTTCTCGAATCCATTCCTATTCAAAGATCTGCAACTTTATGCAATTTCTGGCATGAATATGCACAGTTACTTGGTAGTTGTGTGTTTAGATGGAAACAGTCTATGCTCCTTTCAGAAAATGTCTAAAGCAGTAACTCTCAAAATGGAATGATCTCAAGTCAGAATTCCTTGAGTCAGAATCCAAAGCCATTATTTGCTAACTGTGTGATCTTGGGACGGTAATTAATATCCTTTGTCTTCTCATCCTCTCAATTCAGGATGCAGCCCACAACAATTACTGATGGAAGTTTAAGTATGCATACCTTAGTTTTCTCAGCCCATCAGGTGGGATAATTATGAAGTGTGTGTTTTTTATGGTTGACCAGAGGTTCCAGGGGTAATAACCCCTAAGCACTCATTTCAGTAGTTGACTTAATTTCATTTTCTAAATTCCCTTTCATCTACCAACTTACTCAAATTTAAGTGTGTTTTATATCTCCTAAAAAACTACTTCCACTAAAACTCTTTGCTAAAAGTCTGGCTTCTGGAGAATCCCAACTAAGTTATTCCTGTCCTGGAAAGGTTCCCAGGACCTAGCATATTCTCCATCAGTCAGTCAAGGCTGTAGGGGTAGTTGACAAAATATGTGCCTGAGTTAAGCCTGTTATTCCAGAATAATTGCTAATGCTCCCCTAACTCGCTCTCAAAAGAACAGGTATGGGGAAATCTCTCTCCACCCCCAATCCACCCACTCAGTAAAGTTGTATCTCTCGTTAGACACCATTGTAAAACATAGTAGCATTCATATTTTCTGTGATATTTTTCTCTCTGTATTTGATTATAATATATGCAAAGATCTTGTCCGTGGTGCTCATCATTGTATGAAACCTACTATAGTACCTCATAACACAATAGGTTATTGACAAATACTCCTTGAATGTTGTTCGCAAAAGAAAGAGAGAAAATAGAAACAAACATAAAAACAATGCTCTTAACTTATCAAAGAGATGAAGACAACCATAGACAATTTCCCGACTCATGTATTCCTTGGTAAAATAAAAAGTAGAAACATTATAAATTGACATATTTTTAGGTGTCAACTCTTATAAAGGAGTTAAGAACCAATGTTGTGCTCAATTTTAAACTCTATTATTTACTTTTATTTTGATGTTTGCATTAACTATACTATTCGTTATGGACCATATTATATTTATTACTAGATAAAGTAAGAGCTGTATTATAGAAACCAATAAGAAGCCAATTTATCTGACAATAAGCTGTTTTCTGAAGACACTTATAAATTGTAAAAGACAAGATATTTATTCATCAGGTACTATGGAATGGTAAACTGACATTCCTAGGATCTCTATGTAAAAAAATGTCATCTTTATTTCAGTTTCATAATCTATGTGTTTTCAGGATACCCAGCCCCTAACTATTCCTGTTTATTTTATATTTAAATACTTTAAAAAAGACTATAGTTATTTATGTATTATCTTCTTAAAATAAATGGAAATACACCAGAAGCAAAATAAAATTTATTTTTAAATATATATGGGTCCTGATAATATGGAAATAGAGGTACAAGGTAAGTGTTTTTAATAATTGCTCGTCCATAACTTGTTATCATATACATAGACAAATTATAAGTCAGTCAGTCATATTTGTTTGCTCAGAACACATTATGTGATGCATTTTTAGAATTGGATTAATGGCCATTTTAAGGTATATAACATGATGTTATAAGATACATATGTATAGCAAAATATACATTTTCTTTATTGATATGTCTGTTTTTCATTTTTTCTAATCACTGTGTGACTTACTGTGAACGCTCCCCAACGAAGGGCTAAAATGATAGATGTTAATGAGACTCAAATTTCTAATATCATGCATTAGATATTTTATATAAAATATTAATAAATTTAGACATTTTGTAGGGATCAAAGATTGCTATCCCAATAACATTATTAGACCTTGAGCAGAAAATTATTCAAAAGCATATTTAATAAATATGAAACCTATGTATTTTATAAAAATAAAAAGTATTTCACTGTAAAATCAATCACCTCTCTTAATGTAGTTCAGCAAGGTCATTTCTCGTAGATATTAATGTAACAGGAAAGCATGTAGCTCAAAAAATTTCTGGCAGGTCTGAAGATGTCTGAATTTTATAGCTGTCCTTGATCACTTTTCTTGGGGTGGGGGATGAAGAGGAAGAGGGCTGCAGGTGAGCATTGATTAAATGAATGATAAGTGGTTTGATGGATCGATTTTTTTCACGTTTTTAATTTAGAAAGTAAAACTTTCTATCACAGCTTAAGCTAAAAATTATGGCTGAGATAATAGAGGTCTGATTCCAGTGCAAGTTAAAGAGGAAAAAGTGGCTGCTCAAATGTCAAGACATCTTGTGGTCCAGGATGATTAAAACTAAACTGTTTGCTAGATGAATCCCAAGGTGCAGCTAAATCTCAGCTTTGGTGACATTTAGCCAGTGACTTTTCATAGCTTGTTAATAATGTATAGCTGTCCCTATATAAATTTGCAGTGACAGAAGTGGCCATTTGGAGTGGAGCAGTTAATGAGATTTATTCCTGACAGAAAATGCAGATTTGAAAATATTTCTAACAAATCAAGATTGATGTCAAAAGAAATCATGTATTTAAAAGATAATAGCATCATAACAATTTTTCAGGTGTTTTAACTAAAATCACAGAACTTTGTCAAGTGACGTTTGTTCTGTTTTTAATCTACATTCTATACAGCACAACTCCCAGCTCCCTCTGCAGCTTGGTTCTACTTATCTTGCATAAATTGGAAAACTTCACCTTACAAATCACTTCCTCAGAGGGCATTTTATTCACCTTTGACTTGGTTAGTTCCCTATAATTCATGTTTCCCATTATAAGACTAACCATAAATTTCTGTAATTGCTTGTTTGATGTCTGTCATTCCCACTAGAAAACACTAGCATATTTCTTAGCCAATTTTTGGATTTTGATGAATCCTTAAATGATTATTGAATGATCGAATCAACACTAGCAAGTAGAGATTTGCATATTCCTCACAAAAGTGAGAGCTGTCACTAATTTGTTAGACAATGAATTGAAGTTTTATAAGAAAAAATCAGTGCATAGTCTATTAATATTAATCTCCCATTAGTTATTTTGCTCTAGTAGAAACAGAAAACTGCTGTTTCCAATAATGTCTGTTTCTACTATTTCAATTTGAAACATGACAGATATACAAATAATGCATAAACTATGAAATGTCATAAGGTAAATATGAAGTGACTGAATGCGGAAAACAGAATATAGGAAAGGAAATAATTTTACAAGTTAGCAATTCATCTTTATTGAACATCTTTATGAATATAAATAATCTCCAATGTTTGCTTATTTGAAGAGGGTTGTCTACTTTTTGTGATAATCAAATTTATTTGTCTATGGAAATAACACATATTATAAAAACTTCAAAAATTAAGAGGAGGCTAGGTGTGGTGGCTCATTCCTGTAATCCCAGCACTCTGGGAGGCAGAGGTGGGATGATCACCTAAGCCTAGGAGTTCGAGATCAGCCTTGGCAATATAGCAAGACCTCATCTCCACAAAAGATAAAAAAATTAGCTGGGTATGATTGTGTGAGTCTGTGGTTTAGCCTCTCAGGAGGCTGAAGTAGGAGGATTGCTGGAGCCCAGAAGGTTGAGGCTGCAGTGAGCCATGGTCATGCCACTGCTCTCCAGCCTGGACAAGACTCTGTCTCAAAAAATTTAAAAAAATAATTAAAAGAATATGAGCAAAAAATATATAAAACAAATTAATAAACTGAAACGTGTGAAATTGCCATGTTTATAGGTTAAATGTGGCCAAATATTAAAAATTGCATATTAACCCACCTAAATATATTCCCAGTAAAGGACACAGTCACTGTTAATTTTTGTTGCAATTCCATCTACATGAGCGTAAAGGTATCAACATGAGCATAAAGGTATGTGTATCACTTTCCTGGCTGCCATAACAAACTATCACAAGCTGGGCTGTTTAAACAAAAGAAATTTATTGTTTCACAGTTTGGTGCTAGTCTGAAATCAAGGTATTATCAGGGTTGATTTTTTTGCTGGGAACTATAAGGGAAAGTTCCTGTCCTCTCTAGTAGCTTCTGATAGCATCAGGCATTCCTTGGCTTATAGATCGCGCTGTCCCTGTAACCAGATAGGTTTCCCTTGGTACATTTCTCTTTGTTTAGGCCAATTTTCCCATTTCAGTAGGGACACTAGTCAGATTGAATTAGAGTCTGCTCTAATAACCTCATCTTACCTTTATCTGCAAAGATTCTATTTCTAAATAAGGTTACCTGTGTGGGTACTGAGAATTAGGACTTCAAATATATATTTTGAGAGGTACAGTTCAGCCTCTAATGAATAATATGCAATGTAAAATGTATGAATGTATGCAAAATGCACAAACACACATATGTATACACACACATGGAATTTTATACACAGTTCTTACAAAGGTTCTAAATAGGCTTTGCAAACATGAGAGTTAATTGCTGTGTGTAGTATGTGATATTTTGATTACCTATTTTTTATTGCTGTATGTAGAGGGAGTTTTCATTTGCTGGCTACCGTAAATGATGATTTCATGAATATGGCATTAGTTTCATACGGCTGAATAACAAGTTATCACTCATTCAGAAGTATGAAACAACAGAAATTTATTTTCTTACAGTTTTTATAGACTAGAAGTTCAAGCATGGCGTGGCTGTTTCTCTGTCCAGTGTCTCACTGAGCTAAAATCATAGTGTTTGCTGAGGTAGTTTTTCTCTAGGCCTTAGAGTTCCCTTCCAACTTCAATGGATGGTTTTTCCTTGTAGTTGTAGGACCCAGGTTTTCATTTTTCTGTCAGGTAGAAAATACTTTCAGTTCCTAGATGCATTGTTAGGTCCTTGCCCTCATGTTCACAACACAAATTATTTCTTCCTTCCAGACCAGCCAGTATAAATCTTTCTGCCCCTTCTGGGCTCCATTAGAGAAATGCTCTGTTTTTAAATGAGCTCATCTAATTAGGTTAAGGCCAACCCACAGATAATTTCCGTATTGTCATATAACTTGTTCACAAAGTGACATTTCATAATATTAGTAAGACTCATCTGTACTCAAGAGAAGAGTATATACATGACTATGGGTCACCTTACAATTCTGACTACTAAAAATCATCTCATTAGTTCATCTTAGTATTTTTGAGGATAACTTTTCCAGAGTAAGTTCTTGCCAGAGAAATTGCTCCTTCAAAGTAAGTGGCAAAGTAAATGTAAGCTTTAAAACCTAGTGTCAAAATATAATTTTCATTCCCACCAGTACACTTGGGAGTGCCTATATGCCAGTGTCATCCCAAGTAACAGAACTTTATCTCAGCATTAAACAATAACAGCAAAATCTTTTGATAAGCAATATAATAAAAAGTGTGTCTTATTTTATGTAACTGCAGATTATTAAAATTACAAATAAGAGGAAACATTTAATTAGGTTTATTGGTTTAGTGAATATATTCACTAATATGTCTTTATGTTCATACTGATTTTGTTGTTTTTTCATTCTCAGTGATATATAAAATCTCTTATGTTAACAATATTGAAATTTTCTCTGATATGTATTTTATGAATATTTTTACAAGTTTGTTGCTTGCCTTCTTTTATTTTCTTTCTCTTTTATTTTACTTTACTATCTTTCATATTCTCTCTCTCCCTCTCTTCTGATTATTCTCATGAATCTACTCTCTAATGCTTTATTTTTAGATACTTTAGGAAAAACAAACATAATTTTTAAACTACACGTATAATATATAGATACATTCTCAATATGAGAGATTCAAGTAATGTAGAACTATAGACTATAAAATTTCTTAAAATAACACCTTTCCCCTGGCGACTATTTAGTCTTTTTTCCAGAATAATTACAACTAACAGAGGGATATGTAAGCATTCTATCCTTTCTGTAAGCATTTATCTATCTATAATATTCATGTGGACTTTCTTTTTTTTAAGTTAGAAAGACACTAGAACCAATTTTTGAGTTACAGGCTTTTTTAGTTAATCTATCTTGGGCATCTGTCTACACAAATAGATAAATTGACTCCTTCATAACAACAATGTAATATTTCATAATATAGGTAAATCATAACCCATTTAAGAGCTGTTGTCAGACAATAAGGTTGTATGTATTCTTCTGTTAGTCAAACACTAAATGTGAAGATATATTTTCATATTTAATTATTTTTAATATATTGCTGTGGCCTTTGTGATTTCTTCACAATTTTCATAGCTATGTTTACAATTTATTTTAGTGGGTAAATGTGCTTACCTGGATAATTTTATTATCAGGTTACTCTAGGTTTGCAGGCAGATGTGAAAAACACCTTTTTTCTATGTTCTGAGACAGTTTGTACAACATGAATTTCTCAAAATTTTTGTAACACGCATGGTAATATGGCTCAGGCTTGGTGACTCCGTAGGCAGTCAATATTTTTACTGACTTCTATGACAATTTGTATTTCCCAATTTTCTACCTTTCCTCAAAATAATATTGAAAGTTTATTTTCTTTGAAAAAGCATTTACTTAATATAGGTTTACAAGCATACTGCTGTGGAAAACTAAATTCCCCCATGAATCTTTGCTTTAATACACATTTTCATCAGTTCATCATTCATGTAATTAATGTTATTTATTTCTTTGTGTGATTTCTCTTTATTTTTAATCATACTGGCCAAAAGTTTTCTACTCATTTATAATGGGATAAATGCAACAACTAAAAGTTTTGGTTTTAAGTATTTTTAAATTAATGTTTGATAGCTATCACATGTGTTACCACTTTTATTAATATAATTTTAGTTCATATTATTCATTTTATAGCTACTTATGTTAAATATTTAGTTTACTTAATTTTACATTAATATTTTCTAATATATGCATTAAAAATTTGAATTTTCTCTGAGACTACTTCACTAAACCAATATAGCAGTAGCATGGCTTTATATGTAGATTATGATTTAAATTTATATTTTCTCTTTAGCTCATTAACTTCATAACAGAATTTTCTAAAATTCCCAATGGAAATATTACTGTTATTATGAAATTTTGTTAAACATCAAATTGTATTAAATTTTTATTTCAAAAAATTGTTCTATATGATTTCTGATTTGGGGAAATTATTAAAATTTCTCTGATACCTAAAAAATCGTTAATATCTGTGAGTAATCAATGGCACCCTCACAAAATATATTCTATGTTTCCTTGGCCCATGGTTCTAGATACATAGTTTTTAGATCAAATTTCTTAATCATGTATTATATGCATGTTAAAATTCTATTTTTTTGTCCACTCTTCCATAACTTTCCGAAAGAAAGATATCCGGATTTTTCTCTTGGACAATGATTTGTCATATATTTAAGATGTTTGTCAGATAAACTGTGATAGGAAAATAGAAAACAAAGCAATCAAAAATGGGAAGCAATTATTATTTCTGTAAAAAGAAAGCAGTTATATAAATATATGGAATCCTAATATTATATGTGAACCATATTATTAAAGTTACAAATATGGATTTAACAAATATGGTTATAAGTAAAAATTAAAATTATAGTGGTAAAATCTGGAATGTTGAGTGTGTTTGGTGGTGAAGTTTTATGATGGAAAAATGTATTTTTTTCCACAAAATTTTATTATAATTTCAAACTTACAGAAAAATTGCAGTAATAACAGAAAAATGCTTGTATATTCATCAGCTCTTAACTGTTAGTCAGATCTGCTGAATTATTCTCTTTTTCTCTTTCTCTCTATACATAAGATAGTGCAAAATATACCCATACACACCCAAGTGCTTGCAAATTTTTCCTGAACCATGACAGAAAATTTGGGGACGTTCAGAGCCTTACCCCTAAATACTTAACAATTTCCTAAGAACAATAATCAATTATATAACCTTGGTAAATTATCAAAATTAAGATATTAAACTCCATATAATACTATTTTATAATTCACAGGCTTTATTGAAATTTCTTAAATTATCTCAATAAAATTATTTTCAGCTTTCTTTCATTTCTACTTTTTCCCCTCTAGAATCCATTCCTGAATTATAGTTCATTGTTGTGTCTTCTGAACAGTTCATCAACCTATCATCTTTCTTTTATGACCTTTATTTTTTGATAACTATAAATCATTTACCTTGTAGATTCTGCCTCAATTTTGGTTAATCTGACATTTCCTCATGATTTGATTCTTAGAAGTACTATGTTAATTTATAATCAGTTTTTTAAGTGTCCATAAACCATTGTACTTTAACTTATAGATTGTAGTGGTTTTAGAACATATTCCCAAATTATCTGATACTCCTCTTACCAATAAGTTATACTATGACACTCCCTTAAACACAGACAGAATTTTATGATCATCTCAACCAATAGAGACAGAAATAATAGAGTAGAAATGATGCTTTCATGGGTAGGTTGGAAAACGCCTTTTAGCTTCTGCCAGTTTCTTTTGATGTTCTTTTTCTGGGAGTCTATGGCTGTCACAAAAGCAGTGCAGTTACATCAAGGCCATGATGCAGAGAAACTAACTAATAAGACCAGAAGTAGGGCAAGAAGCTCAGCTATTTCAGCCCCCAGTTTTAGTGTTTTCAGTCCAAATACCAGGAAGGTAAGATAACATCAGTGCCAGTCATTATAAGGCTGTGAGTATATGAGAGACCACATTACCTAGCTGGACCCAGTGAACACAAGATTTGTATGCAAAATACATGACTGATTAATCAACCATTTCAGCATAACTGGCTATACAATTGTTATAATTACCCTGTAATTTACAGGACAATTGGCATGATCACATCAATTACTAGTAGACAAATGTCAGAAAATTAGATATTTTTTCTATAGAATCTTATGTTTTCCTTAAAATCATTTATTTATTCATGAAGGCACTCATTCATTCTATAAATCCTTATTAACACCATCTAGAGGTTAAATAAGCAAAAAGTTTCCTATCTGTGAGGAATCATTTGAACATTTTTTCTGATAAAGAATGACAAATGCCATTTCATTAAAACCTCTGGTAAAGAAAAAAATGTTTGAAAAATAATAATGTTTTTTTTTCATTATTTAACTGAGTTTTAATATAATTTATGTAATTTTCTGGCTATGAAAACAATATGTTTGTTATCAAAATATTTTTAAAGGATTGAACAAGTAAAAAATGTCAGCCATAATCTTGCCACATAAGTAATAATCATCAGTATAGTGCCATAAAACATCCTTCCTTTGTAATAATTTCTTTATATAGAAAATCTATGTAGGCATTTGTTTATTTAATAGTTTATAAACTTGTAGACTATTCAAAATAAACATAATAAAAAATTCCAAAACAATATTTCCTCTATTAAGATGATAATCCTATCTTGTGGAGTTTAAATAACTTACTTCTAGAAATTCAGTATTGCTAGCTCTCATCATATTTGTGTTTGTGTTTGTTTATTTAAAAACTGCCTTTCATATGAGAATGTTCTTTTTTGCATCAATTTTGACCTTTCTCAGTATTACTGTTGTTTTTACTCATTTTTGTTTAGAAATGCTTTTGTCAGGATGTACTTTACTAAAATTTGGTAAATAAAAATAGGAATGACATCATAAAGAATTTTCAAGTGGTATAGTTTACATTTTTATATGAAATATTTTTGATGTATAGTTACTTCACTACAAAATTTTGTAAATATTACTGCTTGAAGTAGAATGTATCTCATAGTTGCAGGGTAAAGGTTTCTTTTATAAGTTGAAAAATTAGAAAAAGTCAACTCTTATATCTTTATTAGCATCTTCTTTGACATTCCATTCACTACTCTTTCTTCACCTTTATTAAAATTCCTCACAAATTTTTGACGTAACCTGCACAAAGAAGTATAAACTAGGCAACACTCCAAGAACTCATCACATGTTAATAGTATTATTATGCTTATGATGAATAATGCATCTCAGCATTTATAAAGAAATTTCTCACCAATATCTCAAGCTTCATAAACATCGGAAAGCAGACAATTATGTACTTATAATAATGTTTGGGAAAAGAAGGTTAAATGTCTCTTTAAATTACCATTATATGAGTCAGAATCATTTGTCTAGAGAAGTGAAATCTTCATAATGAATCCAATGTATGATTCACTTATGATTTTTTGCCTCTTTCATGTATTTTACCAAAGTTGATCATGTATACTTATCATTCCTTATTGACAGCCCATCCACAACTCAAGATAGATTTTAGGGTTATATATATGATATTTGTCTCTATGCATCAACTGAAGTAACAGAGCAGAAGTGGTGCTTCCAGGACTAGCTTAGAAAGTACCTTGTAGACCCTGCCAGTTTCTCTTGATTCTCTCTTTTCTGGGAGTCTATGGCTGTTACATAAGAAGTATAGCTTCCTTGAGAATTTAGGATCCCCAAATAATTATTACTTTCTAGGATAGTTTTTCAATATTAATATTTCAAACTTGTTACCCGTAACTCTAATATTATAACACATTGTCTATTTTAATAGAAACATTAAAAGATTGAAAAATGTATTTTGTGATCATAAGAATAGCAAGCTGTATTTCTTTTAGAGCATTTGAGCAAATGAAAACAGATTTACCTTATTCATCTGAACATTATGCCTTTTGCACTATTATTAATACTGTAAATTTAATAATTATTCAGTAACAATCACAGCAATAAAAGAGAACAATAAAAGAATTCAAAAGTCACTTATTTTTTATAGCATTCTAATACATTTATTTTTTCATTTCTTATTAAACTTATTTACATTCATCTTTAAAAAGATCTATGATTTTGGTTCTAATGTAATCTTAATATTGAGAAAGCTTATGAATATTTATAGATGAAAAACGTCTGTCATTTACGAAGGTCACATGTCTAATTCTCAGTGATCTTATTCATCTTCATGCTGTCTGATGTCGAGAACTTTAAAACTCTGTCTCTTAATATTGCACACCCTTACTATTGCATACTGCTGTTTCTTGGTTTCTGTTAAATTAGAAAATGGTCGTCTCGTGAATTTCCCGTGAAGTCAATTTCAGATCCATGATTACATACAGGACTGATATTCCCAGAGAGAATTCAATATTGTAATTTGTCTAAAATCGTTCTACTTTAAGTTGTTTAAGCACCTCATTGAAATCTTAATGCTTCTGTTTTGTTTGTTGATTCAAACACATGACTGCTCCGGTGTCTGATTTTCAGTGTTTCATTGCTCGGATAATGATGTGTTCATTTCAGTCTCCCAATTGCTTAGTGTGCAGCCTGGGTTTTAGCAATGAGATATACCTAAAATTTTCTATTAGTCTAGTGGCAAAGAGAAATGGTAAACAGTATTTAGATTTCCAAAGGAATTTAGCTACTTCTTAAAGTATATTTGATGTAAAATAATAATCTGATGAATGAATTGGTAAGTGATTATTTCTAGTTGTTTACTCATTAGATGTGATTAGAGATTTAAAAAAAACAGTAATAAAATTTTCCACAGAAAGTAACTACTAATAAAACAGTTCAGGCAGCTGACATGCTGATACTGCATCCTGTAGGCTTATGTAGAGATTTCTCCCATCCAGTAAATATACATCTTTTTATTCAGAGCTGTCTGGCACAGGTAAATGATTGCACTAACTCTGAGAGTATGACATGAGCTATAGTTAGCAATTGCAAGATAAGAGAACCCAAACCATTATTTCACTGCATTAAAATATACATTTATATCAATTCAGATAGGCTAAAATCAGGAATTGGTTTGCAAACATATTTTTCCATGCATATATAGTTTCCCTGCTCTTCATCTTTTCATAATATCATAATCTAATATTCTACTTGTCTGGATATTAGTGTATTTAAAATGGTTAAACATAAGTATAAATCTCCAGAATGTATTAGCTTTGTAATAATTCTTGTGAATGTAGTTTCTATCTCCAGATTATGCATTCCTAAAAGCATATTGCATATTAAAAAATAAAAATTCATATATTCTCATCATGATTCAGCCTCACAGTAGAAATAATTTCCTATCTTAATTCCTCTTACTCTTGATTCTCACCCTTTTCACTCCATCCCAATTCTTTTAAATCCTAAGATGACGAAAATGCTGTTTTAATACTGTCAACTGCAAGTAAAAGAAATTAACTTTGCCTAATTAAATCATATATAGAATTTTTATAGCTCATAAAACTGAGATGCTCCATTATGAAGCTAATTTTAAACACAGCTGGATCAAGGAATGACTCTGTCCAGAAATTCCTTCTCTATATTTTGACTCAGCTCCCCTGTATATAATGACTTTATTGAAACATAGACTGTATACATATGGCGGGAAAAATAGCTGCTGATAACCTTGACTATATTTTAACCTACAATTCGAAAGAAAAACCAGGTTAACTCATAAAAATTAAATTAATACAATTTGAGTAAAATTTTCACTCCATAGCAAACAAAATTACAGGAAATATATTAACCAGTTTTTGGATTTACCAGCTTGGATCACTTCAATCCCTTATAGAATGTATTAGTCAATTTTCATGCTGCTAATAAATACATACCTGAGACTGGGCAATTTACAATAGAAAGAGGTTTAATGGACTTACGGTTCCACATGGTTGGAGAGGCCTCACAATTATAGCAGAAGGCAAGGAGGAGCAAGTCACATCTTACATGGATGGCAGCAGGCAAAGAAAGAGACAACTTGTGCAGGGAACCTCCCCCTTATTAAACCATCATATCTGGTGAGACTTATTCATGATCACAAGAAAGACCCACCCCCCTATTCAGTTACCTCCCACTGGGTCCCCTCCCATGACATGTGGGAATTGTGAGAGTTACAATTCAAAATGAGATTTGGGTGGGGACACAGCCAAACCATATCAAGGCATATTTGGTGGGATATCACTGTTAACATTACAAACTTCCCTACACCTACACTCACCCCCAACTCTGCCCAGGACCACATGGGATTTCCTTAGAGGAAACATGTCAAGCCTCCAAATAGCATATATACTATATACATAGGATGACCATATGTCCCACTTGGTCTGAAATTCTTTTTGTTTATTCCTGTTTTTGGCCTAGGACAATTAACAATAAGACCTACTTTAAACCTGCAAAGTATCAGGTCAGTGCAGAATTAATTGCAATTTTGCCATTAAAGTGATGGCAAAACTGCAGTTACTTTTGCACCAACCTAATATCTAAATTTAGATGCAAATTTTACAGTCACTCTATGGATAAAAGCACATGTCTTCTCTCCCTAAGAAAGGAAGTGGGTGCATTTTGACCAATTAAGAGAAATTGAAAAGTTGTGTTTTCTTCAGTACTATCTATTAATAAAGGAAGAGTTGCACATTTCTTCTATCCTCTCAGTGTGGAGAAAGGATGAAGAGAGAATGAAAATACTAGATACATAGGTTTTGTTTGTTCGTTTTTAGTAATGCATTAGCTAGACAAGTGTTAATTCACTGGCAGGAACCTTGGCTACTCGAAAACTGAATGTAAGTTCTCCTCACAAGCAGCATTTCATTTACTGTTTCTCCAGGGAAGAGAAAAACTCTTGATGGTGAAATATATAATGTGGACAAAATGATATGGAGACAAGAGCACAGCCCAGAAAGGGCGATAGCGTATGCTTCATCCCCACTCACAGTAGAATAACCTTATATGCTAGGGGAAGAAAAGGATATATCATTTGTAATATAAGAAAATATGTGTGTACAACCATGGAGAAATACAGAGCATAATATGTGATGGCACATTAAATCTCAGCTATCATAATTTTTCAAATATAATTATATCTATGTTTTCTTTGAAGACTAGTAAATATGGTTTATTAACATGAATGTTAAATATAAAGATAAATTATGAGTGAGATTTAAAACAAAAGTGTTATAAATCAAGACGCTTTTGACTTTAAGAAACCAACAGAACAACAAACTGACTAATGGACAAACGATACAGATTTATTTTTTTCCCAAAATTACAAAACATAGGAATTGGTGATTCCAGATTTCTTTCAGCAGCTTGATGATGCCATCAAGTAGTTAGGATCTTTTTGTCTTCATGTTATTTCCAGTCTAACTACATTGTGCTTTTTGTGGACACAGTGATAGAAACAGCTATTTCACCCTTATACCAGCAGTCCCCAACCTTTTTGGCACCAAGGACTGGTTTTGTGAAAGACATTTTATTCCACGTATGGGTGGAGGAAGTCAGGGGTTGTTTGGGGATAAAACCATTCCACCTCAGATCCTCAGGCATTCGATTCTCACGAGCACGCAACCTAGATCCCTTGCATGTGAGGTTCACAATAGGGTATGTGCTCCTATGAGAATTTAATGCGACTACTGATGCGACAAGAGGCAGAGCTCAGGAGGTCATGCTCCCTTACCCACCACTCACCTCCTGCTGTGCAGCCCAGTTCCTAATAGGCCATGGACATGTACCAGTGCACAGCCCAGGTATTGGGGACCCCTGCCTTACACAATAAATGTTTTAAAGTATGAAAGCAGACTTCACCCCCCCCACCGCCACCACCGCAATATCTCTATGAGAGAAAGAAGGAGGGCAAAACATCGCCTTCTGATGCTGTTTTGATGTGTGGAACCCATTCATTGATTTGGTCTTCTTACTGGACCATACAATCGGTACCCTGTAAAGTTGGCAAAATATTATAAGCGTGACATAGTTTGGCTGTGTCCACACCAAATCTTATCTTGAATTCCCACGTGTTGTAGGAGGGAGGCGATTGGATTATGGGGGAGGGTCTTCCTGCACTGTCACTATCACGAGAACAGCGCAGTAAGACCTTCCAGCCTAATTCTCACAAGATCTGATGGTTTTCACAAGCGGAGTTTTCCTAAACAAACGATCTCTTTGCCTGCTGCCACCCATGCAAGACAGGACTTGCTCCTCCTTGCCTAACGCCATGATTGTTAGGCTGCACCAGCCACGTGGAACTGTGAATCCAGTTAAACCTCTTTCTTTTGTAAATTGCCCAGTCTCAGATATGTCTTTTATCAGCATCGTGAGAATGGAGTAATACAAAGCACTTCGATTGTGAAGATATAGCGTTGGAGTTAAAAAAAAGAAAAAGAAAAAAATCTACCTGCTCTACCTGGTTAGGCAGACTTTTATTTCAAATGAATATTTCTTTCTTTCTTTTTTTTTTTTTTTTTTTTTTTGAGACAAAATCTCGCTCTGTTGCCCATGCTGGAGTGTAGTGGCTCACTCCTGGCTCACTGCAACCTCTTCCTCCCGAGTCCAAGTGATTCTCCTGCCTCACCCTCCCAGGTAGCTGAGATTATAGGCATCTGCCACCACACCTGGCTAATTTTTATACTTTTAGTAGAGATTGGGTTTCACCATGTTGATCAGGCTGGCCTTGAACTCCTGACCTCAGGTGATCCACTCACGTCGGCCTCCCTTAGTGCTGGGATTACGGGCATGAGCCACAGTGCCTAACCTTAACTGAACATTTTTTGTAAAGTAGAAATGTCATGTCGTTAATGAAAGGTAGGATCCAGAAGTCCTAAGTGCCTCCTGAATAGGACAGCTGACCTTAGATTATGAACTTTGTTTTCCATTGGCATTTATCTAAAATGAGACACTAAGTGTGTTTAGCGATTACAAAGAACAAGAAAAGAACAAAAAGCTATTTTTGTTTTGTTTTCATCATAAAGCTTAATAATGTCTTTTTAAATACTTTGCATGAATTTTAATCTTTAGTGAAAGGGCCTCCCATGCAATGCCTTTTCACTAAAAGCTGCAAAAGGCTTTTTAATTCATGGAATGTTTCGAGGCTTGTATATTAAGAAATAAGAAAAAAAAGTCTGTGTAATGCTTATAACTGAGCACAATTTTAAAAGCCATAAATGGATGAAGAAAGGGATGTATATTTATGTATAATACTCATGCCTGAAAACAGAAACGTTTATGAAGTTTCTGAAAATTGATTTTAATAGTTTTCTAACCTGCTTTAAGGTTTTAGAATATGTTTGAATGTCTAGCCTTACCTAGAAATTTCTCTGTTTACTTTTTTTTTTCCTGTCAGTGTATCCCTAGAATTTTTCTTCTAGTTGTGAGGGAAATGTTATGATATAAATTTTGTTCCTTACAAATTCATATCTTGAAATTCTAAACCCCTAGTAAATCAGAATGTGATTGTATTTGAAGACAGGCCCTTTAAAGAGAGAATTAAGGTACAATGAGGTCATGAAGATGGGCCTCAATCCAACATGGGTGGTGTACATATAAGAAGAGAAGATAGAGACACAAGGACGCATGGAGGGAAGATCATGCAATGACATGGGGAGGAGACCATCTCCACAAGAAGTCAGGGAGAGGGCTTCAGAGGACACCAATCCCGTCATCCTGCCCACACCTGGGTCTTGGACAGCTAGCCTCCAGAACTGTGAGAAAACGAATTTCTATTTTTCAAGCCACCTAGTCTGTGGCAGCAGGCAAAGACAGAGTTCCCCTTTTGAAAACCTTCAGTTCTTGTGAGACTCAATCACTATGAGGAGAACAGCAGAGGAAAGACCCTCCCCCATAAGTCAACCCTAAAAATCTACTAGAGGAGGCAGGGAGGTAAACAAGGGAAGAATTTACTAACGCAACCAAAGAACTGTTAAACACATTAAGTGGTTAAAGACAAAATGAGTGGCTTGAATATGCTGGTATTTGGTAACATTAAAACAGCATTTGGTAGGGAAGTAGAAACACCAGCACCATGTTCTTAGCACTCTTAAAAATCCCAGAGGAAAGATATATTCAGAGAAAATTGCTTGAAATGACTGCACTTTAATATGTTGAGACCATGGCTTTAAATCCCCACTACAAAATATTTGTGAGATAGATGTATCAGGGAGGATTTTGTTGTCTCAGGGTGAAGATAGTCTAAAAAGAACACAGGCAAGGTGTCTTGCTCTTTCTAGAACTCTCCCAAATAATGAAAAACATACATGTTAAAAATTAAAAGAAAATGAAAAATGGAGAGAAAACTTGCCTGAACTAAGATAGGAGATTTTTGTCGTGGAGGTAACTAGAGGAAGGACAATTCACAGATCTTAATAATTACAACATTATATATTTATTTATTTTAATCATTTAATTTATTAATTTGTGTATTCTATTGCAAGCCTAGTTTGTATTCTCACTATTTTAGATATAAAAGAGAATCTAGTTATAGCTTCTTTAGAGAAGTGGCATGTATCTGTCTAAAACTAAACACGGTTTTAGAAATAAACTGATTCTGTTTAAAGTTTAGTTCTGTCCTTGCTCAGAAGGGCCTGCATTCTTCCCAACATGTATATACAAAGTTCAAAGCAGTTTGCCTGTGTGTAAGTTTGTTGTTTCACAAAATAAATAATTTTTCATATGTCATATAGTTATATTATCAGAATACACTCCTATATATTTTTGAACTGTCAGTTTAGGACAGTGGGTTTCTCTGAAATGTTCATTGTATCCTGAAGGTCAGTATATTTGAATTCTGTTGGGTTTGGTCCATCAGGGTGCCTGGAGGAGTTGTATTTATTTTATTTTTTCTTTTTTAAAAAAAGTGATCTAGAAATACCATCCTACTGTAAAAAGGAACATTTTAAATTTTTTTCTTTAAAAAAAAAATTTCTTTTTTGCCAAATCACTTCTCACCTGAAGTAATTATTTCTTTTTTATTTTTTTTTCCATTAACTTTTAAGTTTTGTGATACATGTGCAGGTTTGTTACATAGGTAAATGTATGTCATGGTGGTTTGCTGCACAGATCAACCCGTTACCTAGCTATTAAATCCAGTCCATCAGCTATTCTTCCATACACTCTCTTTCTCTCTGCCCTCTGCCCCCACCAACAGACCCTAGCATGTTTTGTTTCTACAGGTTCCGATGTGTCCATGTATTTATTCTCATCATTCAGTTCCTACTTAGAAGTGAGAACATGTGGTGTTCGGTTTTCTGTTCTGCAGTAGTTTTCTATTCCTGTATTAGTTTGCTGAGGATGATGGCTTCTAGCTCTCCATCCATGTTCCTGTAAAGGAGATAATCTCATTCCTTTTTATCAATGCATAGTATTCCATGGTGTATATGTATCACATTTTCTTTATCCAATCCATCATTGATGGGCATTTAGGTTGATTCTGCATCTTTGCTTTTGTGATTGGTGCTACAATGGACATATGTGTGCATGTGTATAATGGAATGATTTTTATTCCTTTGGGTTTATACCCAGTAATGGCATTACTGGGTCAAATGGTATTTCTGCTTCTAGATCTTTGGAGAACTGCCACACTGTCTTCAACAACAGTTTAAATAATTTCCATTCTCAGTAACTGTGTAAAAAGCATTCCTTTTTCCCACAACCTCACCAGCGTCTGTTGTATCTTGACTTTCTAACAGTTGCCACTCTGAATGGTGTGAGATGGTATCTCATGGTGGTTCTGATTTGAATTTCCCTATTGATGAGCGATGTTGAGCTTTTTTTCATGTTCAGTGGCTGCATGAATGTCTTCTTTGGAGAATTGTATGTTCATGTTCTTTGCCCACTTTTTAAAGGGGTTGTTTGGGTTTTTCTTGTAAATTTGTGTAAGTTACTTGTAGACTCTGGATATGAGGCTGTTGACAGATGGATAAATTGCAAACATTTTCTCCCATTCTGAAGGCTGTTTACTCTGATAATAGGCTTTTTTTTTTCCTACTATGCAAAATCTCTTTCATTCAATTAGATTCCATTTGTCAGTTTTTGTTTTTGTTGTAATTGTTTTTGGTGTTTTTGTCATGAAATCTCTACCCATGCCTATGTCCTGAATGCCATTTTCTAGATTTTCTAGGGTTTTTATAGTTTTGAGTTTTACATTCATGTTTTTAATCCATCTTGAGTTAATTTTTGTGTGAAGTGTAATGAAGTGGTCCAGTTCCAATTTTCTGCATATGGCTAGCCATTTCTCCCAGCACCATTTATTAAATAGAGAGTATTTTCCCCATTGTTTGTTTTTGTCAGCTGGTTGTAAGTGTGCAGTCTTATTTCTGAATTCTCTATTGGATTCCACTGGTCTATGTGTCTGTTTTCATTGCCAGTATCATGATATTTTGGTTACTGTATCCTTGTAGTATAGTTTGAAGTCTGGTAATGAGATGCCTGCAGCTTTGTTCTTTTTAGTTAGGATTGATTGTCTTGGCTATACAGGCTCTTTTTTTTTTTTTCCCGTATGAATTTTAAACTACTTTTTTCTTAAATTATGTAAAGAATATAAATGGTAGTTTAATGGGAATGGCATTGAATCTATGAATAACTTTGGGCAATATGACTACTTTCATGATATTGATACTTCCTATCCATGAGCATGCAATGTTTTTCCATTTGTTTGTGTCTTCTCTGATTTCCTTGAGCAGAAGTTTATAGTTATTCTTGAAAAGGTCCTCTACTTCCCTTGTTAATTGTATTCCTAGGTATGTTATTTTCTTCACAGCAATTGTGAATGGGATGTCATTCATAATTTGGCTCTCTGTATCCCTGTTGTTGCTATATAGGAATGCTAGAGATTTTTGCACATTTATTTATTTTCAAAGCTGTTCATGGGTCCAGGGGAGGTAGCATGTTTGGAATGATTGGTATGTCCCTGTGAGATAATAAATGTATCTAGAGATAGCAAGTTATTCAGAGTGGACAGAGGGCTTTCCTGCTGAGACATTTAGAGTGGCCCAGGTTCTATACACTTCTACTTGTCCCAGACCTTATGTTGACCTCCCTGATCCCATCCTCGAAGAAAACTTATATGACTTTCACTTGTTCCTGTCGAAAAATCACACTTCAGTTACAGTAGCATGTCTTTCCTTGTCTGGCTGGTTTGTTTGTTTTGGAAATCCAGTGGAAGGAAGACTCTGCCCTCTGCTGCCTCACTTCCACCCCATTCCAGCTTCCTCATCTGCCTCACTATCTTGGGAAGCATAGGATTGGCCTTACAGCTAGCCTGCCCCAGTATGGATTCTAAACAACCCATTTTGTCTTCACTTTGCCCCTCCGCAGACTGCCCTCACTTTTTACTCTAAAGTAGCACAGCTTATTGCTAAGGCCCGCTTACCACTAAGGCCTTACCAGATGCCCTTGGCTGTCTCTGGCCAGAGCTTAGGCACCATCACTCAGTGACATTGAGAAATAAGTTGCATGTGAAGTGCTTAGCATGAATGTCCATTCCTCAAATAGCAGAAACTATCTACTAGTGTCACCTATATATGTAAACCTCTTAAATTCCTTCATCTAGACTTAACTGGGCCTGATTTTAGGTTATCTGTAGATATTTATGAATTCATGATTGAAAGGATCTTTTAGAAACCATGTTATTTGAACACTGGGAACACAGTTAAAACTATGACCAGATAAAACTAAGAAAAACTTATCTAAGTGTTTTATATAAACTTTATTGATAAACATTATTTTTATTAAATAAGCAAATGTATCTGTACTCTAGCTTTTTATTATATTCTTCAGATATCTTATTAAAATTACTCAGTTAAAAGAAAAAATAAGGTACAAATGTATAGTTAGACAGAAGTAAAATGTGGTGTTTGATAGATTACTAGGGTTACTATAGTTAACGGTAACCTATTGCACATTTCAAAATAGCTAAAAGAAAATAGGTTGAATGTTCCTTGCATTAAAAAAAAGATAAGTTTTTAAGGTGATAGATATTTCAATTATTCTGATTTGATCTTTATAGATTAGATGAATGTATAAAAATGTCACATGTACCCCAATATATGAATATCTATTATGTATTAATAAAAAAAGAAAAATATTTTATGCTGCAGTTACTTCACAGCTATAAGTTTTATAGAGTTTATGGCATGTTCTCACTATACTTCTTCAGGATAAATATGATTCTATATGTAAATCAGTATCTACAATTGGGGCTTGTACTTGTTTTCCCTTCATTCAGTTTTCTAACAACAACATCTCAAATTAGAAAGAATGATCATCAGGAAATGTTTCGTAAGCAAGTGCAGACCAGAATAGTTGATCAGTGTTTTAAAAAGCTTAATAAAAATCATAGATCCTCTTAAAAGAAATCAATTATTTGGATATAAATAATCCTAAAATAATTCCTTAGAGTCCAGTTTATGCATTGATTTATTAATTATAAGCTGATTTTCCTGATGAGTGGCCAGTGAGGTTTTAAATTCACTTGTGTTCATTCATGGAGAATTGCAGAAGGTATACTTGCTTTATGCTGAAGAAATCCTCACAATGTTGGATATATTAGTGATGAGATTACTCACAATTAGACATTCAGAAATTTTTGATTCCATTCTAAACCAGAATATATATTCAAAATTTAGTTTAAAATAAACCCTAGAAATGGCAATTATCTAGAAAAGAAAGTGTATTTTACATGCACCTATTTCTCTGCTATGATTTTTGGCAAGATGGGAAAAAGTAATACCATGCCTTCAGACTTTCATTTTGGTATAGCCATCTATGTAAAAGGAGGAAAATTAGAGAAGTATAGTTATTTTCAAACTATATATTATTTATTAAGCACAAAATTAATTAAGCACAAATTTTAAGCATTAATTAAGCACAAAAGTTATTTTCTATGAGTATTCATTAGTTTTGCTATTTTCCGAATTGTGCTGTTACAAGCTTACCTAAGAATTTAAAACTTCTCATTTTTAATGTAAATCCCAGCTCAAACAGGCATTGTTACCGAGTACTACTCACCCATTGAGGAATCAGGAATCAGACACTTGAGAACTGCCAAAAAAAAATGCAATGCAAATACAAAGGAAATGAACTTAGGAGTAGAATTTAAAATCTTGTCATAGACGTAGGATCTTCCAAAATTGAGAAAAGTTCTGTTGGAGAATTGTTTCAATCATACCCTATTGCCAATGAAGATTGGACAAAGTTAGACTGGCTAAAGCTGAACAAGGGAAAATCAACAAGATTGTTTACATGAGAGGTTATTCAAAAGATAGTGATTTGTATGTTGAAAGTGAAGAGAGACATTTTGAAAACCTGAGAAAGTTATAACATAATTTTATTAAATTAATTTTACTCTGTCAAAAAAGAAATAAAGAATTCAATAAGATAATATGATATATGTTAGGATTGAGGGGCATGTCATAAACCATAATTCAATTCCAAATGTGCTTTTGTAAAACCTAAGATATCCTTTAAAATGTGTATATATTAGTATTTTTCTAAGATTAAACAAATTCTCGTTTTCATTATGTAAAGTGAAATTTTGGTCCCCTTGTTAATTTGGTTTATTTTCAGTTCCCTGGGATTCTTACTCCTGTTACTCCATGATGATAGCTTCTATATCATAGGTACATATATATGTCTATCTGTCTATCTACATGTGTACATACACATCCACACCATAGGGCTTATAGGTACATATATATTAAAATAAAATGCATTTGAAAATGTACAAATGTAAAACATTAAACAGCTCCACCATAATGCCTCCTTTAGGATTACTCAGATATTTCTTATTTGTTCACACACACAAAAGTAGTATAAATGTGTTCTTTGTGAAAATTACCTTATTTTTCTATTAACAAGTATGTATGAGTCCACATACATAGACAAATATTAAAACATCTAAAAATGTAACATTAGTGTGTGGAGGGTAGGAGTGAATATCTAGTTGTTGGAAGAAACTGTTCTTCCAAAGATGGGTGGTCATGGCAGTGATAGATACAGAAGCTATGCTTTATAAGGAATGAGTGAAGAAAGTTTGGTAATACCCCATTGAAATAGGAAATTTTTGTAATGAAAGTTGTTTTCAAGTACATGTAAAATGGATTAGAATGTTCGTGGATCATTTCTGCTAATAGATTTACATCAGATGGATGGAAGAGTTTTTTTTTTTTAAGATGAAGTATCGCACTGTCTGTGGCCCAAGCTGGAGTGCACTGGTGTGATCTCAGCTCACTGCAACCTCTGCCTCCCATGTTCAAGAGATTCTCCTGCCTCAGCCTCCCGAGTAGCTGTGACTACAGACGTGCACCATCATGCCTGGCTTATTTTTGTGTATTTAGTAGAGACAAGGTTTCAGTATGTTGGCCAGGCAGGTCTTGAAATCTTGACCTTGTGATCTGCCTGCCTCAGCCTCCCAAAGTGCTGGAATTACAGGTGTGAGCCACCGTGCCCAGCTAATTTTTTTTAAGTATATCTAAGATGGCTGTGTGCAGTGGCTCACACCTGTAATCCCAGCATTTTGGGACATCAAATTGGGCGGATCACTTGAGGTCAGCAGTTTGAGACCAGACCAACATAGCAAATCTCCACCTCTACAAAAAATACAAAAATTAGTCGGGTATGGTGGTACACACCTGTGATCCCAGCTACTTGGAAGGCTGAGACACAAGAATCGCTTGAAGTACACTAGGAGGAAGAGGTTGCATTGAGATCACGCCACTGTACTCCAGCCTGAGTGACAGAGCGAGACTCTCCAAAAAAAAAAAAAAAAAAGTAATTTAAGATCATTAACAAAATGTCAAAAGGCTTGACACTTCGCAAGTGTTATAAAACTGGGGTTAAATTTAAGTTTTGATGTTAGAGCTGTTGCAAAACCAAATTATCTGTGAAGTTGTGTGTTTCTTGACACTGGACAAGTCCTGAAACATTCAAATAATAACTTCTTGAATGTGCTTTTTGGGAAATTTCAGCACTGGAAGATGTGGACATTCAAATGAAACAAGAATTTAAAAATATTTTATGAGAAACCACTTTTATCCCTGAGTATATGAGTGGCTCAGGATTTGGACTGACTCTTTCCATGGGAACACTATGTTTTCAGTGAAACCTAAAATTGTTTCATCAACAGAATTTTTTTTTCATTCAAACTCAGAGCAGATACAGGGCTCCATTTGCTGGTAGACTCAAAATATTTTATCTGCCTTAGATTGTGTTCTCAGGATTTTCAAGTGTATATAAATGACCCTGAAAAGTACATAGTACATAGCTATAAAAGGTAATTACCATTAACATTATAATATTTGTTTATAATATTTGCTGACTTGACTAGAGCAATCTAATATAAATTTGCAAACGTTCTTGATAATTGAGAATTTTGCCTTGAGAAGAGCTTTCTGATCACAGTAGAGTAATATAGAAAAGGTAATAGAAGTTACAATAGATTGAGGTAAGTTTCATTGTCGAGGTAGGTTCAGGCTATTTGCTTGTAATCTCTTAAAAATAATCCCCTGAATAAAAATCTACTTTCTTTTGTATTAAATGTTTTATTCTTAACAGTAGAATATAGAAGAAAAAAAATCATCTTAACCAACGTTCTCAGTGTAATTTGAATTTATTACATTCCCTTCTCCATTTTTTCTTACGTGTTTTTTAACATATGAAATAGGTTGTGGCTCCTCACATGGCTTTTGGAGCAGTTGTTTTTAATGCTTTTGTCTCATCTCAGCTGTGTTAGACAATTTTTAATATATTGGCTTTATATTGGCTTTTTTTTTTGGACGCCGGGAGATCTTACTGAGGACACATACAAGGTAGCTACTCATAGATCAGCCCAGAAGTTTGCCCCTGTTGGCCTATGGGCAACCCTTGGCTAATAGGGAACAAGAATCTGTGAATAATTGCTTCATTTGTCAGTCATTCTGAGTAAATTTCTGATTTGCCTTCTTTACAGATTTTCTGTCAGTGCTCATTGTGTACATAATTATGTATTGCATATACAAATTACCCTCAAAATTTTGTTTCTTAAAGAGCAAGCATTTATTATCTGAAGAATTTAGGAGCAGTTTATCTGGCTGGTTGTGGCTGCGTATATTTCATGAGGTTGCACACAAGACACCGTCTGGTTTACAATTATGTGAAGACCGTCATGGGGTTGAAAGATCCTCTTCTATATCTACTCATGTGGCTATTGGTCAAGGCTCAGTTATTTTCCACATGGGCCTCTTTGTAATGATATATGAGTGTCCTTATGATAGAGCATCTAGCTTGCCCAAGAATTCCAAACAGCACAGGAGGAAGCCACCCTTCCAAGGAGAAGGGGAGTAGACTTCATCTTTGCTGAGAAAAGTATGAAAGAATTTAAAAACTACTGTAGTCAGACTGAGTCCCAGTTACTCATAGTGGCAAACTGCTAAACAACGCGTTCTTTTTTTTTTTTTTTTTTTTTTTAAGACGGAGTTTCGCTCTTGTTACCCAGGCTGGAGTGCAATGGCGTGATCTCGGCTCACCGCAACTTCCACCTCCTGGGTTCAAGCAATTCTCCTGCCTCAGCCTCCCGAGTAGCTAGGACTACAGGCACGTGCCACCATGCCCAGCTAATTTTTGTATTTTTAGTAGAGATGGGGTTTCACCATGTTGACCAGGATGGTCTCGATCTCGTGACCTCGTGATCCACCCGCCTCGCCCTCCCAAAGTGCTGGGATTACAGGCGTGAGCCACCGCGCCCGGCAACAACGCGTTCTTAAATGACTTTTCTTTTTCCCTGTTTTGTTCTTTCCACTCCTTCACTTCTGCTTACTTGGATCACCTTCCAAATAAACAACCTGCACCCAGCTCTGTCTTAATTTCTGCATATGGAGAATTCCAAATTAATGAAATTTAAATACTATCAATATCAATATATAAAGCAAGTTTTACTGAAAACTGAGGTGAAATGGCATCATCTATAATAAAGGAACTTATTTTGAGTTTTATTCATTCACAACTCCTGGGACAGTTGTAGTTAATGTCCTTTTTACCTAAATCCTTGTATATGTCCAAATACAATTTGAACAGTTATTTAGACAATATTCCAGTTTTTAAAGTGGTCTCAAGAAACTTTGATTTATGTTACAATAATTGCTTTCTAAGCATGGCTTCTCTTAATCTGTATGCATAATTGATAGTAATAATAGAATTACTCAGGATAAAAGTAAAAATGTTAAATTTAAATGACCTTCAGGATATATAATTTAAACAATACTAAAATTAATTATTTTATAATTCAATTTGGATTATACTTTATGCAGTTTACTTAAGGCTATAATAAAATTAAATTACACATTTGAAGATACATATAATAATATAGATTCCAGTCTATCACAATCTCTGCAACAAAAATGAAATGAGATTAAAATACCTGTATTTTTTAAAATTTAGAGCATATAATGTGCTCAATGGAATAGTAATGAAGATACTGAAATGAGAAGCACTATATATTAAACTGATAATCAAGACCATTCTGGTCAGATCATTGGCTTTGCCTAGTCACTAGGCTATCCCCTACTTACCAACCTGAGGCTCCTATTATGTTTACCAGAGACATAGTAGTTTATAATATCATCTATAAAAATAATGTTTTACAAAAGAAAATAAGTCAAATTTGTAAGTCCATGGCCATTCATCTGAAGGATGAATATAAATAGAAATATGTGAATTCTAATGACCTAGATCAGCTATATGAGAATTTCTGATCCAGTTAGAAGTTCTGGTATGTCATCCAGGACAGAGAAGAGGTCAGGACACCCTGGTAAGAAAAGTGTAAAATGGTTTTGTTTGGTTTGGTTTATGGTTATTCTTCAGAACTATAGCTCCTTATGTGAAAATAAGGCAAAAATTCCAAAAGATCAAAATTTTTGACAACAGCAGAGATAAATAAACAAAATTAGGCATAATATCCTAGGCATGTAGCTTTCTAATTGGAGGCTTCCTATTCATGACTATGATCAGTTACTGATGAGCAGAGTATCTACTATTAAAAAAAGAAAAGAAGTTATGTGTAGTTTTGGTCACTGATTATTAAAAAAGAAGATAAATCACAGAAAGGAGCTGTAGTGATTCTGGAATTATATAAAGTCATTTGTTTACACATCTGATACTTTTCAGCTATTCTAACTTAAGAATTTTGGGCTTCAGCAAAGTTTGTAAATAAACACTCAGCTTCTGAGCATTTAGAGTTAATGTATTAAAGTCTATGCTTTGCAAATATAGAAGGCCATGTTATAACATTGTTCCCTCCTTTACTATTATTAAACTACATCCCTATCAACTATATTATCAAAACCCAGCAAATGGGTTATTAGAAATTGTAAGTGTACTTCTTTTTAAATGTAAATATCTCAAAGTCAAATAAGAATTTAGTGAGTGTATGTAACTTGAATTAAGTCCCATTTAAACTAAAATGTTATCCATCTCAACAAAAAATGAAACAGGTTTCTGAATAGAATAGATTCTGGGAGATGAAAATTCAGTTTTTGAAAGCTTCTTATTCTTCCTTATCTCAGTTGTATGATACCAGACACATTTTATTTGTTTACCAAACAAAGCAATTCTGGAGAATTGCTTTGTTATGTGCCTCATAACTTATCTTAATAAACGAATCAAGTGCTGTTTTTGGAGTGGTAAAATCCATAAAGCTCCCATGGACAAGACCAACAGCAGACATGGGTTATGTTTTATCTTTAAGGAACAGAAACAAGTGAAGGAAATAATGGAAAATAAATAGTACGATGTTGGGCTTAATCAATGTAAAATAAAAGTAGCTGTATCAAAGGAACAGTGTCAGCAACAATAGTGAGGGCCTGAAGGAGGATTTTCAGGAGGGACTTGGGTAATAAGTGGTGACTAGCAGCGTGGTTATTGGAAATTATCCAGGCCAGGTGGTTATCCAAACAGCTGCAAACCGTACAAAATAATTTAAGTCGCTTCTTATCTGCAACAACAGGTTGTAAAACAGTATTTTCCAATTTGAAGAATCATTTGAGAGTGGCTCCTGTCACCTGCAAATAGCAGTTAAACTAAATTTTTTGTATCAATAAGCTAAATGGAAGCATGACATTGGGCCCCTCTAATGCTAAGTTCTGAGTTCTCATTTTTAACAATTGCTTTGAGTGTTGTATTTTATAGTTGCTATGCTGCAAAATCAATTTGTCTTTTATGCCCATTCTCCTAGTATTGCAGAGCAATTCTTGTGTCAAAACCCTAGTGTGACAGTGTCATTATGTAGCAGTGTTTAATAGTTTTTAATAAATCCTTTTCTATAAACAAGTTGGGTATGTTATTTTAATCTGCCAGGCATTTTATTAAAATGCTTATAAAGTGAATAAATATGTATGGGATAAAACTGCTTATAATACCAATATAAGTAGCACAATTTCCCCATATGTTATAAATTTTTACAGATCATTGTGTAAATATTTTTGTGAAACATAGGGTTATAAATTGTAATGCACTTCTATTTTATAGGAGTTTTGAATATGTTTCCTCCATTCAAACTAAGAATGTAAACATCACATAACCTTGAAGGAACGAAGAGTAAAAGTTTAACTTTAAAAGTTTAAAATTTAAATCATAAGCTCTTTGCAAATAAGATGACTGCAACAACATAACCTGAAATTAGCAAGTGGAGTTCATTCCAGGAAAGCAAAACTTAGCACTCATAAAGCATTCAATGTAATTCATTATATTCACACTTGATCAAGAAAAATACATGTGACTATATCAATCATTATCATGTCATATATCAGTTATTCAATATGATTATATCATATCAACAGATGAATAAGAAAAATAACATAATCTTAATGGATGTGAAAAAATCACTTGGCAAAACTCAATTTCCCCTCATAAAAACTGTCAAAAAATTAATAAAAGTTAACCTCCTTTACCTAATAAAGACTACATTTTAAAAACCTACAACTAACGTTACTCTTAATGATGAAAACTAAACCTTTCTCCTTAAGATTTGATACAGGCAAGAATTTCCTGTCACAACAGTGCTGTTTAATATTCTATTAAAAGTCCTACTGAGTGCAATAAGATGAGGAAAAGAAATAAAAGATGTGCTCATTGAACAGGAAGAAATACAATGGTCTTTATTTACGGGTATAATAATTATCATTGTAGAAGGTAATTTTCTTTGTAGAAAACTCTACTATCATCTACTATTTAAAAAAAAAAAAAAAAAAAAGCTCTTGGGCCTAATAAGCCAGTGTAGCAAGGTTTGTAGGATACAAGATCATCATAGAGAAATCATTTGGTTTCCAGGAATGAACACTGGAATATTGGAAAGAAGAAACACAAAAAACAAACTACTTAGAACAATAAACAAAAATGAAGCATTTAGGTATAAATATAATAAAATATTTACAATATCTCTATGTAGAAAAGTATAAAATACCAATGAAATAAATCAAAGAAGATACGTGTAACTGGAGAGATATTTCTTCAAATCAGTTGAAAAACTCAATGATGATGTTTCTTCCAACTTGATGTATAGATTAAAAGCAATTTCACTCAAAATTCCAGAAAGGTTTTTAAAAATATATCTGAATAAATTATTTCGAATTATTCATTCAGGTACTTCTCCTTTAAAGAGGTATAGATGATTACTTATCTGTTAAGTATGGGATGTGCACAGCAACTTCCCTCTAAAGATTAAGGTTGATATAATGTGATGAGAGTGAGCCTTTTCTATGATGTCTTTCTCCCAGAAACCTATAACACCAGTGTAACCATGGTAATAATGTTAAACAAACCTAAATTGAAGTATAGTTTACAAAATACTTGACCAATGCTCTTCAAAACAGTGGAGGTCATCAAAAACAAGGAAGTATGAGAAAATATTAGAGTCTAAAGTAGCCTAAGGAGACATGACAACTACATGTAATGTGGTATTCTGAATAGGATTCTTGAACAGAAAGAAAAGACATTTAGGTAAAAACTAAGGAAACTGCAATAATGTATAGGCTTTAGTTAATAATAATGTAATAGTGTGTCATAAATTTAGTTAATAATAATGTAGTGATATGTGACAAACGTACCATGTTAATTTAAGACGTTAATAAAGAAAACTGGATACGGAGTATGTGCGAATATTTTGTGCTACCTTTGCAACTTTTCTGTTAACCTAAAATTATCGCAAAATACAAGTTCTATTAAATTTTTTTTATACTATCTCCTTCAAAAAATCTTTAGTACATAAGTAGTTTTTTTCTCCTTTGCAATGAAAATTATAAGCAATGTCAATATTGTTCATAGGTAAGAATGTAGACAAAGGGACATTTTGTGTAATTCTGCCAAGAATATAAATTGATGGGGTGACTAGGCAACATAGTATGACCCATTCTGTATGATGGACACACACAGAATGTCCTTTTTATATAATGAACACACACACAAAAGTGAGGCAGGTATCATGGTGCACGCCACCTACATGGGAGGCTGAGGTAGGAAGATTACTTGAGGCCAGTAGTTTTATATTACAGCGAGCTATAATCCACTCCACTGCATTCCAGCCTGGGCAACAGAGCAAGAACCTGTCTCAAAATAAATAAATAAATAAGATACATATATTGATAATTCATCATTGAAGAATAATTTATGATATTCACGGAAAGACAAAGAACACTTCAAATATTGACAAAATGAGCCATGAGTTTATTTTTCATATTAGTTTATCTTGCATATAACAGTAAACCACTAGTGATGAATTCCTCTCAAAAAAAAAACAAAAAACTGCTATGGGTTTCTTTGTGCTACAAAGAGAGACAGGCAATTCAATACTGAAGATTTCGTCTTGACAGTGCAAGATCAGACCATCCAGAAATCCACACACGGTTAAAGCAAGTCTTACTGTTTGTTGGTCAGGAAGTGTTTGGCTAGGTAAGGATCTCGGACAACAGAGTTACTAGCATTCTGAATTGTCTAAAATTTATAGTTACCTAGCTTTAGATGGGTAGAGTTAGTTGCAGTGAAAATCACAACTTAACTTTTATATCACCTAAGCAACTGTGTACCCAAATAAAACAGAGTGGTTGAATTTGGCTAGCTGAGTAGTACAGACTGATAAATTCTACTTTTGCAAATTTGCTAGTATTGTAACTTTGGTAAAGTTATATATTGTGAATAAGTTTTCAGTAAATATTAGGTGTGATAAAACTTATGATCCAATACTGTATAATGATCTAATTCCTGTTTATGTAATTTATCCTTTTTCACCAGCATCACCAGACTGTGCTCTCCTGCATTATATTTCAGCCGTTCAGAGCTACTTGCAATTTCTGGATTAACTCACACTCTTTTCTAATCCTTGCCCTTGCACGATAAAAATTCATTTCTTTATATGCTGATTATAGCACTTACATTATAAACAATCATATACTTGTGTTTGTCCATTTTCCCAAATAGGCTTGGTACTTCTCGAAGGAAGACACAGAGTTTTACTTGTGTTTGTATTCTTAGCATTCATAAAATATCTGCATGTTGTATGCACTAGACAAATCTGTACCAATAGCTATGGACATTGCACTTTAATCAATGTTGTGTATCCTCCATCAGTTCTTGAAACATGGTTTAACAGCTGACATCTGAATGGTTTATATAAAAGCATCTTTAAAAATTAGTAAGAGGAAATACAATCATCTCTGACCTATTGACTCTTTCTGTATCTCTTCTTCCAATTATGGAGCATACCTTTCATGACATGCCCCCAATTTCTCCATTTTAAGAAGTCTCCTAGAGACCTCTGTTTTACTTCTTTTCAAACAATTCACTTGGATTTAAGCAGATACACACAATAATATAATCTCCTGTATTAGGTTCCTAGGAATGACATAACAAATTACCACAACCTTGCTAGCTTAAAATAACGGAAATTTATTTGTTCGTAGTTGTGGATATCAGAAGTCCATAATTAAAGGGTCAGCAAGGTCATGCTCCCTCTGAAAACTCTAGGAGAAAATCTTATCTTTCCTCTTCCAGCTCCTAGAGGCTCTGGGTGTTCTTGACTTAGGGCTGCATAACATCAGTCTTTATGTGTATGTTCACTCAGCCTTCTCCCCTATGGGTCTCTGTCTTCTGTGCTTATAAGGACACTTGTCACTGGATTTAGAGCCCACTGAGTTAACTCAGAACAACCTCATCTCAAGACACCTAATTAAATCTGCAAAGATCAGATTTTCAAATAAAGTCACAATCACAGATGTTTAGTGTTAAGTATTAGACATATTGTTTTGGGGCCACAATTCAACTCATTGTATGACCCCAAAATAGGCTCCCAGGTACATGTTATTGGAGCTCTGAAAACACATTTGAGTGATGGAATCCCAAGATGAAAAGTGAATTGCTGATGTGTACAATATATGCAAATATATTTTTCATTTTTTTTTTTCTTAGATGCCTTCCTGGATTTTCTGGCCAATTTTGTGACATTAATATAAATGAATGCTCTTCCTCACCATGTCTAAATGGTGCAAACTGTGAAGATCACATCAATGGATATGTTTGCAAATGCCAACCAGGTAATCATTTTAAAAATAATAATCAGGCATACTACATATACATTATAATAATATATGTATTTATGTAAATGTACATGTACATGTGTGTATAATACAATTTTGACAGTTCACTCCACCAATACTGTTGTTGACTATTAATCAAGTTATAAGCAATGATTATTCTTTAAAAACTTGAAATGAATATTGTATGATACTCAAAAGCAAGCGCTTAGGCTATGATCAGGAAATCTTAATGTTTAGACTATAAGACCTTATTCATGGATTTTCTAAACATAGACAAATATTTGTCTAAATATTTGTGTCTCCCTGAAATTCACATATTGAACCATAATCAACAATATTTTACTATTAAGAGATGGGACCGTTGAAAAATGATTAGGTCATGAGAGTAGAGCACTTATGAATGGGATTAGTGCTTTTATAAAACAGACCCTAGAGAGCTAAGCTAGCTGGTCCTTCCACAGTGTGAGATCACAGCCAGCAGGCACCATCTAAGAATCAAGAAGCAGACACTCCCCAGACACAGAATCTGTCAGCAGCTTGATCTTGGGCTTGCAACTTCCAGAACTTTGAGAAATAAATTTCTGTTGTGTGTAAGCTACCCAGTTTATGGTATAACTGCTCATTAATAACTGGTCTTTTTGAACCATCTCTACCTTTGGTCATATTCCTTTAGGTCCATATTGATATCAGTGATTGGTGTTCTTGCATCTTTTTCCTTCTTTTTTCTTTAGTTCTCTAACTTCAGATTTGTTGCTCTCTTCCTATATCTTCTGCCACTCATCTTATTTTCAACATTCTGTTACATCCACCCAAAAGGGATGTTGGATGCCCAAATTGCCTTGAGCAGCGATACTTTTGCAGGAATATATGTAGGAGATATTTTTGGTGACTTTAAAGAAAATTATTGAGCCAGGCATGAAAGTAGCATGCCTATAGTTCAAACTATTTGGGAGGCTGGGAAAAGAGGATTATTTGAGCCCAGGAGATGGAGGCTGAAGTATGCTTTGATTGTATCTCTGGATAGCCACAGATCTCCAGCTTGGGGAATATAGCAGGACTTCATCTCTTAGAAAAAAAAAAAATCTCACTATTCACAGGACTCACAGAAGATTTCAGAAAGCTTATGGAAACCCAGTGGGTTCTGGGCTTCTGGTTATTGGCTCCACTAAAGAAATAATAGCTATGTGAGTATTAGGCCTAACATGATTTATGTGAAGTCATGCAAACTGGTGAATACCTATCAACTGAGTCTGACCACATACTGTTTAGAAGTTAAACATCACTCATAGATCTACTCTATTTTTTGAACACTGATTACTAGCACTAGGCTTTATTTGGTCACATAGAACATCTGGAAAACTTTGCACTTGCCTTTTGATATACACACTTGTACATAAAACTGGAACTTTTGTAGGTAAAGTAAGAAGAATAAAATTAGTTTTCTTATATAAGAAATGAATACCATTTCATACATTTTGCCTATATATATCTTTATTGTGCCCTGAACACTTAATACTCGATGGTAGCTAGCATAAAGAATAAAAAATTCAATGGAAAGTTAAGAAGTAAAATACCCATATAAATTTTGTCATAATAATAGGTATCTTATAACTTTTAGCTTCATTTCTGTTTCATGTTAATAAACATCTTACAGGTGCTACATTAGTTTTGATGCTGTAGGTTGATTCCACTGCTCTAGATTCACTTGGAATCATGGGACTGATTTTGAAACTGTTGAATCATTCAGATAAAGCCGTATGATGAGGCTACTTTTCAGATCCCTATCGGGAAGCAGAAGGTCTCAAAATGATACACCCCTGTGCTGTTAGGAGTTACTCAGAATTTGCTGATATCTTTGACTGATTTACAGTCTTCAAAACTTAGTTATGGGAGCAAAAACTAAGTGGCAAATGAAAAAAAAAAAAACAAATTTTTGGAAAATGCTATTGACACCACCCAAAACTGCTGTCTCAGTTCCAGCCATAGCTTTTAATTGTGGCAATCCATTCTCCCTTTAAAGTTATTTAAGGAATAATCTTGCTCCTGCAGATTATTCTTCATCCATTTCTCATTTTCTTTATGAGCATAGCTTGCTTTAGTTTCAGGGTGTTTTTATTTCCACAGTAAAATTAACTCGCTGGTGTACAATTCTATGGTTTTGACAAATGCTTAAAGTTGTATAACCACCCTCACAGTGAGGCAATTAACCACTATCCTCCAAAATTTGCTCATGCTGTCCATTTGTAACTTTTTCTTTATCCCCAGAAGGAACTGATTTTGATAGAAAATTATTTTTTTCTCTATTTTTTTAATTGAAAATTCTACCCTTTTTTGAGCTCTTCTTTTCTTGTATTGTGAATTTTATATTTCAAAAGTCAAATGTATGGGTTCTTTGGCATGTATGTGCTTAGGAAATGATAATAATAATATCAGTATTACTGCATAGACACCATGTTATTTTAGATGTATTAACTAATTAGGTTTTCATAACAACGTTGAGAAGAGGGCATCTCATTTTACCCATCTCATTTTTCTAATAAGGAAACAGAGTCCCAGAACCACTGGGTAATGTCTCACAACATGTTCGTGGCAGAGCTAAGATTCACACCTAAGAAGTCTGCACTGACACGTACTTTCATCATCTCTCATGTTCCCCCAAAATGTTATATTGGGGAAGAGAAACTCCCCATAAAGTTTCAGTTATACGAAATGAATAATTGCTGGAGATGTATATAATATCATGCCTATAGTTAATAGTAATGTATTATATAAAAGTGTTAAATGGTGAGAGTTCATGTTAAATGTGCTTACTACAGTAAAAAATTCAATCATTAAAAAAATTCAATCATTAAAAAAAAAGACTTCCACAATAAAATCCATCAGCATGGTGCAGCTTAGTCTAACCACTGTGAGAATTCTCAGAAAGTCTCCCACCCAAATCTGTCTGATTTTCTCTTTAAAAGATTCCATTAGCAAAAATATAAAACTTTTCATTCTCCTGAGTAGTTCACAGCAATTTGCTTTCTCCTAAATGCCATAGAAAAACACAAAGGCTGATTCACTTCATTTACACATGTCCACTTCTCTAGGTCATTCATTTTTAAAAAGCCTTAAACAATTCTGATAATTCTTTTCTGGGCTTTGACCTCAGTCATGCCATTATCTTTATCTTACACAGTTCCAGGTAGAAAACTACACTAAGCATTCCTTTGTCTTAAAATTGGTTAAACACTATAAATCATTGCCATTTTCTTCAGTTGTGGAAATCTTTCATACATTCACATTATGTTGTCAATTATCAAAATTCTCTTGTCTTATCTAACAACACTTCGACTGTTGTAACCCTGGGTAACTCCTCCTCTATGCCAAAAGGTTTGTAATTTTATCTCTTTTCTCCCTTCCTTCTTCATTTTAGTACAAACAGAGCTGTGTGACTCCTGCAACATTCTGAACAGAACAGCGTTTGAAAAACTAAGTACTGGTTTCCCTACCAGATATTCCCCAAAACACACTGAAATTTAAACTGGATATAAGGGGGTTAGAAGACATTCTAAATGTTGTTTATTTTTGTACCACCAAATCCTCATAGAGAGTTTGTATTGTAATGGGTCCTTGAGGAGTGTTCAGTACATATTGAAAAGGTACAATTCATTTAAGATGGCCTATGTTGTCCAGTTACTGACAGGCCATGGTAAGGATAAAACCCTCCAGCATCTCTAGGCAGAAAAATTATATAAATATACCCCTTCCTCCAAGCCAACAAGGTGTAATACTGGACAAGTGGAGCACAGGGTATATTTTATATATCACTCATCTTCTCTGCATAAGGTCTTTGAGCAAGAAACAACCTGAATATCATTTAGGACAGTCCTAACTACAGAGTTCTTCCTGTACCTATATAGGTAATTAAATGGATTTTTGAGCTCATTTCCAATGAAGTGTCAATATAGGTATTCAGATGGTTTTTATAGAACTAGAAACACACTTAGTTTGTTTTTAGCCTAAACAGTACAATGTATGGTGCTGAACACAGTGTTGAATACCCAGTAGGTGAAATCAGACCTATCCCATGAGAAGCAAATTGAAAGTGATAGGGAATAATTTCTGTACTGCAAATTTACTCAGAGTTGTTCCCAATCCCTGGGACAGACACTGTGCCCAGATACTTTTTATACCCAGCAGGGGTACAATGGTTTATATTGGTGGTAATGCAAACTTCAAATGCATATTTTGCTTTTAAAGTAGCATTTTTCATTTTGTAGCAGAAATGCTGCACTATCCTTGGGTCAAGAAAACAGAGAAACAAACATAGATAATATTGGCCTATAATTATTGTCAGTGATGAGGTGGCTGCATTGAGAACAGATGAGATACAGAATAATCTTTTTAATCAAGATCCATGAAAAGTAAATAAATCCTTATTATGAGATAAAAGAGTGTATACAATTGTATTTTCATTAAGATTTACATGTAAAAATTAATTTTTCTATGTATTCAAGAGTTATACTAAGAAAAGAAAATAATTTTATGTTATCTAATTACTAAGTAATATATTAACTAGTAAGTTGAAATTACTTTAGGTTTATTTTTATTTTATATTCATGAGATCAGATACAAATCACTATGGGCTAAGAGGAAAATTGAAATGAAAATAAGATACATAAATCTTAGAAACTGTGATATTTATTTTCATTAATAAACTATTATAACTGCTATATTTTAACATAGAATGGTAATATTAAAAATGGTCATTATTTCTAGCTGCATATATCAATGTATTTAAAGATTTCATTTAGTCTTCAACTTAAGATCACTCTAATTTTAGGCTGGGTTGGTTGGCTCTTACCTGTAATCTCAGCACTTTGGGAGGCTCAGGTGGGAGGATCGTTTGAATCCAGGAGTTCAAGACTAGCCTAGGTAACATATCTATCTCAAAAATAAAAAAAAAAAAAAAAAAGGGAGACGATCCAACATTTCCAAATAGGAACAGCTCTAGAGTGCAGTTCCCAGTGAGAACACAGAGAGTGAGTGATCACTGCATTTCCAAATGAGTTTTTACTGCCCACAGACTGGGAGATTCCCAGGTGGAAAAGTGCCACGAGCCTCCAGCACGGCTGTTTCAGCTGGCGCAGCAGGTCTCCACACAAAAACTCATACAAATCTGGGTGGTTGTTTCAACTGGTGCCTGGAACACCTAGGAGAAAGAGTTGCCCATTCAACTGAAAGAAAGAGGGCTGAAACAGGGAGCCAGGTGATCTGGCTTGGCGGGTCCCACCCCCACAAAGACCAGCAATCTGAAATACTCTGGAATGAGAGTTTCACAGCAAGCACAGTTGGACCTGGGACAGTTGAGCTTTGTGGAGAGAAGGGCGTCTGCCATTACTGAGGCAACCGAGGCAGTCTGCTATTACCGAGGCAGTTTGCCATTACAGAGACACTCCGCCATTACTAAGGCAGACAGCCATTACTGAGGCAGTTCTAACTATACCTCTATAAACAAAACTGCAAGGAAATTCACACAGCAAGATGGGCAGAGCCCATGGCAGCTCAGCAATGTCTCTGCTGGCAGATTGTGACTAGGCTACCTCTTCACTGGGCAGGGCATCTCTGAAAAAAGGCGGCAGCATGTCAGGAACTTATAAATAAAGGCCCACCTTCCCAGAACAGAGCACCTGAGAAAAAAATGCTGTTATGAGTTCTACTGCAGCAGACTTAAATGTACCTGCCCAGCAGCTCTGAACAGAACAACGGAGCTCACCACTGAGCACTTGAGCTCCTGTAAGAGACAGACTGTCTCCTCAAGCAGCTCCCCAACCTCTGTATATCCAAAGAAACACCTCATAAAGGAGAGCTCAAGCTGACATCTGGTGGGTATCCTTCTGGGACAAACATAGCAGAAGAAACTGGCAGTAACCCTCACTGTTCTGCAGCCGCTGCAGGTGATCCCCAGACAAGCAGGGTCTGGAGTGGACCTCCAGCAGTCCTAGAGCAGAGGGGCCTGACTGTTAGAAGGAAAACTAAAAAACAGAAAGAAATAACTTCATCATCAATGAAAAGGACGTCCACTCAGAGACCCCATCCGAAAGTCACCAACTACAAAGACCACAGGTAGATAAATCCACAAAAATGGGAAGAAACCAGCACAAAAAAGATGAAAACATCCAAAACCAGAATGCCTCTCCTCCAAAGGATCACAGCTCCTCACCAGGAAGGGAATAAGGCTGGATGAAGAATGAGTCTGATGAATTGACAGAAACAGGCTTCAGAGGTAGGTAAAAAGAAACTTTTCTGAGCTGAAAGAACATGTTCTAACACAATGCAAAGAAACTAAGAACCTTGAAAAAAAGGTTTGATGAGATGCTAAGGAGAATAAACAGCTTAGAGAAGAATATAAATGAATTGATGGAGCTGAAAAACACAATGCAAGAACTTAGTGAAGCATACACAAGTTTCAATAGCCAAATTGACCAAGCAGAAGAAAGGACATCAGAGATTGAAGATCAACTCAATAAAATAAAGCGAGAAAGCAAGATTAGAGAAAAAAGAGTGAAAAGAAATGAACAAAGCCTCCAAGAAATATGGGAGTATGTGAAAAGACCTAATCAACGTTTGATAGTTGTACCTGAATGTGATGGAGAGAATGAATCCAAGCTGGAAAACACTCTTCAGGATATTGTCTAGGAAAACTTCCCCAATCTAGCAAGGTAGGCCACCATTTAAGTACAGGAAATATAGAGAACACCATAAAAATATTCCTCAAGAAGAGCAACCCCAAGGCACATAATTATCAGATTCACCAGGGGTGAAATGAAGACAAAAAATGCTAAGGGCAGCCAGAGAGAAAGGTCAGGTTACCGACAAAGGGAAGCCCATCAGACTCACAGTGGATCTCTCAGCAGAAACCTTGCAAGCCAGAAGAGAGTGGGGACCAATATTCGACATCCGTAGAGAAAAGAACTTTCACCCTAGAGTTTCATATCCAGCCAAACTAAGCTTCATAAGTGAAGGAAAAATAAAATCCTTTACGAACAAGCAAGTACTCAGAGATTTCATCACCACCAGGCCTGCTTACAAGAGCTCCTGAAAGAGGCACTAAACATAGAAAGGAACAACCAGTACCAGCCACTCCAAAAACATACCAAATGGTAAAGAGCATATACACAATGAAGAAACTGCATCAACTAATGGGCAAAACAACCAGCTAGCATCAAAATGGCAGGATCAATTTCACACATAACAATATTAATCTAAGTGTAAATGGACTAAATGCCCCAGTCAAAAGACACAGACTGGCAAATTGGATACAAATTCAAGACCCATCAGTGTGTTGTATTCAGAAAACCCATCTCACATGCAAGGATACACATAGGCTCAAAATAAAGGGATGGAGGAAGATTTACCAAGAAAATGGAGAGCAAGAAAAAAGCAGGAGTTGCAGTCCTAGTCTCTGATAAAATAGACTTTAAACTGACAAAGATCAAAAGAGACAAAGAAGGACATTAGATAATGGTAAAAGAATGAGTGCAACAAGAAGAGCTAATTATCCTAAATATATATGCACCCAATACAGGAGCACTCAGATACATAAAGCAAGTTCTTAACTACCTACAAAGAGACTTAGACTCCCGCACAATAATAGTGGGAGACTTTAATGCTCCACTGTCAATATTAGACAGATTAGGGAGACAGAAAATTAACAAGGATATCCAGGTCTTGAACTCAGATCTGGACCAAGCAAACCTAATAGACATCTACAGAACTCTCCACCTCAAATCCGCAGAATATGCATTCTTCTCAGCACGACATCACACCGACTCTAAATGTGACCACATAATTCAAAGTAAATCACTCCTCGGCAAATGCAAAAAACGGAAATCATAACAAACAGTCTCTCAGACAACAGTGCAATCAAATTAGAACTCAGGATTAAGAAACTCAGAAACTGAGAAACTAAGAAACTCTCCACTCAGAACCGCACAACTTCCTGGAAACTGAACAACTGGCTCTTGAATGTTGACTAGATAAACAATGAAATAAAGGCAGAAAGAAAGATGTTCTTTGAAACCAGTGAGAACGAAGACGAAACGTACTCTGGGACACCTTTAAAGCAGTGTCTAGAGGAAAATTTACAGCAATAAATGCCCACATGAGAGGCAAGGAAAGATAAAAAATTGATATCCTATCATCAAAATTGAAAGAGCTAGAGGAGCAAGATCAAAAAAACTCAAAGGCTAGTAGTAGACAAGAAATAACTAAGATCAGAGCAGACCCGAAGGAGAAAGAGACACAAAAACCCTTCAAAAAATTAAGAAATCCAGGAGCTGGTTTTTTGATAAGATCAACAAAATAGACCACTAGCCAGATTAATAAAAAAGAAAAGAGAGAAGATCAAATAGAAGCAATAAAAACAATAAAGGAGATATTACCACAGATTCCATAGAAATAAAAACTACCATCAGAGATTACTATAAACAACTTTATGCACATAAACCAGTAAACCTGGAAGAAATAGATAAATTCCTGGACACTTGCACCCTCCCAAGTGTAAACCAGGAAGTAGTCAAAATCCTGAATAAACCAACAACAATGGCTGAAATTGAGGCAGCAATCAATAGCCTACCAACCGAAAAAAGCCCAGGTCCAGATGGGTTCACAGCTAAATTCTACCAGACATACAAAGAGGATCTGGTATCATTCCTTTTGAAACTATTCCAAACAATCCAAAAAGAGGGAATCCTTCCCAAATCATTTTATGAGACCAACGTAATCCTGATACCAAAACCTGTCAGAAACTCAACAAGAAAAGAAAACTTCAGGCTAATATCCATGATGAACATAGATGCAGAAATCTTCAATAAAATACTGGCAAACTGATTACAACGGCACATCAAAAAGCTTATCAATCACAATCAAGTAGGCTTCATCCTGAGGATTCAAGGGTGGTTCAACATATACAAGTCTATCAATGTAATCCACCGTGTAAACAGAACCAAAGACAAAAACCACATGACTATCTCAATAGATGCAGAGAAGGCCTTCAACAAAATTCAACAGCCGTTTATGCTTAAAACTCTCAATAAATTAGGTATGTATGGAATGAATCTCAAAATAATAAAAGCTATTTATGACAAACCCACAGCCAATATCATACTGAATGAGCAAAAAGTGGAAGCATCCCCTTTGAAATCTGGCACTAGACAAGGATGCCCTCTCTCACCACTCCTATTCAATATAGTATTGGAAGTTCTAGCCAGAGCAATTAGGCAAGAAAAAGAACTAAAGGGTGTTCAATTAGGAAAGGAGGAAATCAAATTGTCTCTATTTGCATATGACATGATTGTATATTTAGAAGACCCCATTGTCGCAGCTCAAAATCTCCTGAAACTGGTAAGCAACTTCAACAAAGTCTCAGGATACAAAGTCAATGTGCAGAAATCACAAGCATTCCTATACTCCAATAACAGACTTAAAGAGGGCCAAATCAAGAATGAACTGCCATGCACAATTGCTACGAAGAGAATAAAATATGTAGGAATACAACTAACAAAGGATGTAAAGGTTCTCTTCAAGGAGAACTACAAACCACTGCTCAAGGGAAAAAGAGAGGACACAAACAGATGGAAAAACATTCCATGCTCATGGTCAGGAAAAATCAATATTGTGAAAATGGCTGTACTGCCCATAGTAATTTACAGATTCAACGCTATCCCTATCAGGCTACCTATGACCCTCTTCACAGAACTGGAATAAAAACACCTTAAAATTCATATGGAACCAAAAGAGAGCCTGCATAGCCAAGTTAATTCTAAGAGAAAAGAACAAAGACAGGCATCAGGCTATCTGACATCAAACTATACTACAAGGCTACAGTAATCAAAAAAGCATGATACTGGTACCAAAACAGAGATATAGACCAAGGGAACAGAATAGAGGACTCAGAGGCAATGCCACACATCTACAACAATCTGATTTTTGACAAACCTGACAAAAACAAGCAAAGGGGAAAGGATTAAGGAATCCATTTAATAAATGGTGTTGGGGTAACAGGCTGGCCATGTGCAGAAAGCAGAAACTGGACCCCTTCCTGACACCTTACATTAAAATTAACTCCAGATGGATTAAAGACTTAAACATAAGTCCTAACACCATTAAAAACCCTAGAGCAAAACCTAAGCGAAACCATTCTGGACATAGGCATAAACAAGGACTTCATGACTAAAACACCAAAAGCATTGGCAACAAAAGCCAAAATAGATAAACGTAACCTAATTAAACTCCAGAGCTTCTGCACAGCAAAAGAAACAATCATTAGTGTGAACCGGCAACGAACAGTGGGAAAAAATTTTTGCAATCTATCCATCTGACAAAGGGCTAATATCCAGAATCTACAAAGAACTGAAACAGATTTACAAGAAAAAAACAAACCCGTTCCAAAGTGGGCAAAGGATGTGAACTGACACTTTTCAAAAGAAGTCATATATGAGGCCAACAAACATATGAAAACATGCTCATCATCACTGGTCATTAGAGAAATGCAAATCAAAACCCCATTGAGATACCATCTCACGCCACTTAGAATGGTGAACATTAAGAAATCTGGAGACAACAGATGCTGGAGAGGCTGTGGAGAAATAGGAACACTTTTATACTGTTGGTGGGAGTGTAAATTAGTTCAACCATTGTGGAAGACAGTGTGACAATTCCTCAAGGACCTAGAAATAGAAATTCCATTTGACCCAGCAATCCCATTATTGGGTATATATCCAAAGGATTATAAATTGTTCTATTATAAAGACACATGCACACGTATGTTCATTGCAGCACTGTTTACAAAAGCAAAGACCTGGAACCAACCCAAATGCCCATCAGTGATAGATAGGACAAGGAGAATGTGACACATATACACCATTGGATACTATGCAGTCATAAAAAATGATGAGTTCTTGTCCTTTGTAGAGACATGTGAATATGGAAACCATGATTCTCAGCACACTGACACAAGAACAGAAAATCAAACACCACATGTTCTCACTCATAGGTGGGTGTTGAACAGCAAGAACGTATGGACACAGGGAGGGGAGCATCACAAACTGGGGTCTCTTGGGGGGGGCTAGGGGAGGGACCACAGAGGTAGGGATTGGAGGGGTAACATGGGGAGAAATGCCAGATATAGGTGATGGGGATGGAGGCAGCAAACCTCATTGCCATGTATGTATCTATATATTTATTTATATATTATTCCACTTTAGGTTCTGGGGTTCACGTGCAGAACATGCAGGATTGTAGCATAGGTACAATATACATATCTCTATCTATGTATCTATCTATCTATCTATAGAGAGAGAAAGAGAGAGAGAGAAAGAAAGAAAAAGAACAAAGAAAGAGAGAGAGAAATAAAAGTGATCAGGCATGGTGGTAGCCACCTGTAGTCCTAGGTGCTTGAAAGACTGAAGTGGGAGAGGATCCCTTGAGCCCAGGAGTTTAAGGTTGCAGTGAGTTGTGACCATACCACTACACTCTAGCTTGGGTGACAGAGCAAGACTGTCTCTAACAAAATAAAAATTAAAAAATTACTCATTTTGTTATGATGTGTCACCTAAAGTTGTATTTATTTTACACCACCATTATTTTCAATCATTTATTCCTTATACACTTGCTTATTTTATGTGTCAGATATTAGATTAATACTATGAATTTAACACCATAATAATTTGATTACTTTTACTAGTTTGCTAATGACAACTTTTGGTTTTCTGTTTTCAGTTACCAAACCATTTTCTGAATATTTGGTTACTTTATTAAGAATGAATATCAAACCTACATAAGACTCAAGAGATAATATATTTTGTTTCTGAACTTAAAAAAAAACTCTTATCCAATAAGTATGAATTTGGCTGATTTATATTTTGTTATTCTGGTCTAATTTCTTACCATTACGTTGTCCTACCCCAGTGTAAGCACCTATTCATCCTATGTACTTCTTCAAACTAGTTGGTATGATTGACACTCAGTATCCATTCCCATCTAGTGTGGTTTCGTGTACTACAGAGACAAGAGTATTAAAAGCTACAATTTCCAGACTCCCTCAAAGCTGGAGTTGCAAATGTTATTGAGTTCTGCTAATAATAAACATACCTAAAATCTCAAGGCTCTGATGGAGACCACTTTTGGGTATCTTACCAGATTTTTCTGTTAAAATAGTCATGGAGATATGTGGCTCTTTGCAGCAGATCTCACTGTAGAGTCATTAATTCAGTGTGTAGGTGCATTGAAATGGCAGCTTCCTGGTAATCAACCTTCCTTGGATTGGCACAATGGATTCTTGAACTCAAAAATTCTGATGGTGCCTTAATATTTCTCATCTTCCTAATCCTGGGTCAGGGGACGGAATGTCTTATCTCTGGTTATTGGTATTACTCCTACAGCTTTCCTTCCTTCTGATAATTTTGTAAGCATCAAACTCCATTATTCAGGTTCTTTTTGGTTAATTCACTAGAGTGATTTCTGTTTCTTGTAATAAATCTTGACTTATTTTATATCGTTGTTTGTTGTCTTTGACCAAGAAGGCCTTAATGTTTTTCTCAGTTTGACTAGGCTTTAGGCAGACTTCTTCCTGACTGTAGGTCCCGATCGCCCTTTCCTTAGAGCATTTACTTTAGAAAACTTGTAGTTGTAAATTATTTCTCTGTCTCTTTGAGATATAAATCTTCTCTCAGGCTGTTCCTCATGGACCAGGGAGTCTTTCCTTCAAAATGTAATGTCGTACTCCAGAGGCTGCAGTAAGATGATTGCTTGAACCAAGGCGGTTGAGGCTGCAGTGAATTGTGATCACACCCCTGCACTCCAGCCTGGGCACCAGGGCGAGACCCTGTCTCAAAAACAAAACAAAACAGCAGTAACAACAGCAACAATGAAAAACAAAACAAAATGTAACCCTAGAAGGAGACAAATAGTGCCCTTATTTTGCAGTCTGTTTGGGAGAGTAGAGCCCTAACCTCAGTAAGAGACAGTCAGCAAGTACAGGTGGCCTAACCACACTGATGAAATTCCCACCCACACACACATCCCCCCAATACTTTTCTGTTACTTCACCGGGCCTTTAAAAATCTTTCTGCTGCCATTTATTTCAGTGGGACTGAGTGCAAGCTCTCTCCCCTATTGTAAAAGTCTCTGTCTCCTGTTGCAGTACTCTTGAATAAAGTCTTCCTTGTTTGTATAACTGGTCCAGCGCAATTTTTCATTTACAATTCCTATCTTATGGTTTAAAGATTTGTCATGTTCTTTACAGTATAAGAAGCAAAAGAAAAACTATGTCATCATTTTAATTGCTTAAAATATATTTGGAAATATTTTATTCAATCAGAAGATACATAAAAATATACACTGTAATAAATATGTATAACATCATGTGTTCTAAGAAATAGAATATTAGCAATAATTCTCACCTCCTCTATATCCCTCCAGAAACATCCCACTCCCTGCAGTAACTACTGTGAAGTTTATATTCAACATTCCCTTAGTATTCCTTAGAGTTTTGTTTTACATATATATATATATATATATGCATCTCTAAGCAATGTTATTAAGTCTCATATGCATTTGAATTTTATAAGTACAGTTATCAGGGTGTATTTTTTATGGAATATATTTTTATCCTCAATAACATGTGAGACTCAACTATGTGAATGACTAGTCATATTGGCTTTTTATAAACCCTGCAAAGATGGTTTTTTCCATACCACCTTTTATAGTCTCCTTAGTAGAGTTCCCAATGGAATCAGCTCAGCACATGAAAGAGCATTGGAAAGTGGAAAGAGTCTTGGATGAGGATTTGATAAATGTAGTCTCTTGGCAGCTATTTCTAAGCTTGATGTGGACATTGCCATGTCTTTTAAAGTCATGCCTTATTATTTTCTTATAATGCAATATTTCAGTAAATCATTCCTAATTACCTCAAAATATGTATTTAATTATTTTGTTACAATTTATCAGGGGAGAACAATCAGAATATCTTCCTAAGTATGAACAATAATTAAGTTTTACATTTCCCAACAGCCAGGGTTCAGATTAAATGCTAACAGACAATACATAGAAAAATAAAAGTTAAAAAGTTGTAATTACAGTGAGCATATTTAGTCAGTGAGCAGTGAGAGCTGCCTGTGAAGACCCATTGTCCCTATGTAGTAGGGTATATTAGGTTAACATGATGTTGTGGATAGCATGTTAGGCATATTAAGATTCACTAGAAGTAATTATCTGATAGGAAAGAATCAGTGGTTTCAAAAAGTGTTTCTGATATGTATGTACCCAGTAAATTATAGCTGAGATATTAGCTTACAGAGTACTTAGCAATGTTGGTCGATAGGTTGATGATGAAAATAATGAAATGCTTGACTAGCAAAAGCCAAACAAAATACATACTATCAAATTATGTTTTGGTATGGAAAATTAGATTGTCATGTTTAAGGAGAATTCTTACAGCCAATGGCCAAATGTACAAAGACACCATGATTATATTCCAAAGAACCACACTGTAACAAATACTAACGGTAATACTACAAGTATTACAAAAACATTGTATACCTAGATATCCATAGTAGTTGCTTTCTTCGGAATTTCAGAATCATATTAAGGGAATTATAAAGTGTCTTTATTCTATTGCCTTCCATGTATTTATTCTAACATAAAATAGGTAAAGATATTTATATATGCAATGTTGAATGGCACCACGAATAAGAGCTGAGACTTATCGTACGTGTACTGGCTTTTATTTATACTTAACTGTATGATTTTACAGCAAGTTATTTATTTTCTCTGAGTTTAATTTTCTCATGAACTAAATAGAAATAGAATAATAGCTACCCGATAAATATGATCATGAAGATGGCCGGGCGCAGTGGCTCATGCCTGCAATCCCAGCACTTTGGGAGGCCAAGGTGGGTGGATCACCTGAGTTCAGGAGTTTGAGACCAGCCTGGCCAACATGGTGAAACCTTGTCTCTACTGAAAATACAAAAGTTAGCCAGGTGTGGTGGCACATGCCTGTCATCCCAGCTACTTGGGAGGCTGAGGAAGGAGAATCGCTTGAACCTGAGAGGCAGAGGTTGCAGTGAGCCAAGATCGCATCATTGCACTCCAGCATGGGCAACAAGAGGGTAACTTCGCCTCAATAGCTAGATAGCTAGCTAGACAAGACAGACAGACAGACAGACAGACAGACAGACAGACAGACAGACAGACAGATAGATAGATAGATAGATAGATAGATAGATAGATAGATAGATACGTACATTGATAGATTGATTGATCATGAAGATACACTGAGGTAATTTGTATAAAACACCTAGCATAGGCTGGGCGCAGTGGCTCACGCCTGTAATCCCAGCACTTTGGGAGGCCGAGGTGGGCGGATCACGAGCTCAAGAGATCGAGACCATCCTGGTCAACATGGTGAAACCCCGTCTCTACTAAAAATACAAAAAAAAATTAGCTGGGCGTGGTGGCACGCGCCTGTAGTCCCAGCTACTCGGGAGGCTGAGGCAGGAGAATTTCTTGAACCCAGGCGGCAGAGGTTGCAGTGAGCCGAGGTAGCACCACTGCACTCCAGCCTGGTGCCTGGTGACAGAGTAAGACTCTGTCTCAAAAAAAAAAAAAAAAAAAAAAAAAAAAAACAAACACCTAGCATAATTATTTCAAATAGTAAAAGCCAATAAATATACGCTATTAACATAACTGTTTTTATTATTTTAAAAAATTGCAGCCGGGCACAGTGGCTCACACCTGTAATCCCAGCACTTTGGGAGGCTGAGGCGAGTGAGGTCAAGAGATCGAGACCATCCTGGCCAACATATTGAAACCCCATCTCTACTAAAATCCAAAAATAAATTAGCTGGGCATGGTGGCATGTGCCTGTAGTCCCAGCTACTCAGGAGGCTGAGGCAGGAGAATTGCTTGAGCCCGGGAGGCGGAGGTTGCAGTGAGCCAAGATTGCGCCAGTGCACTCCAGCCTGGAGCCTGAGACAAAGCAAGACCCTTTCTCAGAAAAGAAAAAAAAGTTACATATCTGCTTTGTAATTTTGTTTAACAGGATGGTCTGGACGCCACTGTGAGAAGGAACTTGAATGCATTCCCCACTCATGTGTTCGTGAACTGTGCATGGAAAATGAACCTGGCTCGACATGTTTATGCATACCTGGATTTATGGTAAAGATCACTGGTGGTTTGGGTTGTGATAATTTTTTTCATTCTCTTTGCTATGCAATAAATAATAGAAAATTACATGGTGAAAAATAAGGTTGGAGTAGTTCATCTTTAGCACATCTCTCCTTCTCTGTACAGGCTACACGTTTTTCAGCATTCCTTTTTCCCTTCTTGTCTGTTCATCACTTGCACCCTCAGTCCTTTCTTTCAGGAGAAAAACATTCTGATAAATTGATCTACACTAAGGTGCAAGTGACTTAATGTATTGGCCTTTAATGTCTTAATGCATTTGGAGGGAGGATGCCAATAGAGGAATTACTTAATACTCTCAGGGTCTTGGCAGAACTTTTATTTTGCCCAAGGACATAGTGCTACTTCCAGGGTTGGGCTCAGCATATTGTATGTCCGAGGACAAATCTGCTTCCTCAGCAAATTTGAACTGGTCTGAACTCCATTAGCACTAGAAATGACTTTCCTTGGTGAAAATGTCTCTATTAAAAAATAGCTTTTGACCACAGTCTTTTACTAAAACTGACAGCAGCACATGAATATAGTAAAGAGACAGCAATTGGTAAGACTGGGTTATCAGAAATTTTAAATGTATATTTATAAATATCATAATTAGACCAACTTTCACTGAGATTAAAGCTAAATAATTAGAAAGGGGGTATAGTCAGGTGACCCAGTGTAAGAATAAAGAATCATACTTCAAGCCTCTGGCCAGTGTGTAAGAAAGATGAACAAATGTAAATGGAAGTGCAAATGAAACTAGAAACTCCTTCTCAGAACTGAAAGATCAGAAAGAAAAAATCAGAAACAAGAGTCACTAGACGAGGTGAAGGAATTACATAGAAAAATATGATCAATAACTGTCACCAAACACAAGATTTTGAAAACTCAATTGTGGAAGGGCTTGGCCTAAGTCCACTGCTCTTCCCTCTTAAAGAATATTCCCGGGGCTCATCTGTTTTGGAGAGATATGAAGGAGATCAAACAGAAAGCTTCCTTTCTCTGAGAATTTCCTAATTTTGGATTTGCCCTAAGAAAAAGATTTTCTTTTACTGCTCCCAAAGAGATAGATCTTTGGAGAAAAAAATTCAGATGCTGTGTTACTTAAGTTGGTAGTTGGTATCAAGAAGGTATTTTTCTGACACCTCAGATTATATCAATAATGTCTTCCTCAGAGAGTCAGTATAAAGAACAAAATACTGAGATGTGTTTTTTATTTAACTATATGTTCTGCCAGTGCAGCCTTACATACATAGAAATCTAAATCGCTTAGAAAATCAATGCTTATTTTATAGATATGTTTTCATAAACACAAATAATTTACTACCAAATATCTCCCAAATTTCCTAAAATAGTTAATCTCCTGGTATATGTTCTTTCACATGTGAAATATGAATCTATTAATACTTGAGCTCTCTCTTTAATAAAAAATAAAATCAGAAGGATAAATTTATTAGTATATGTTAGAAATATAAACATCTTGAAAAAATATAGTTTTATAAGGCCACATATCTACTAAATAGGATAAACTGTTAACAGACATAATGCTTTTAAATTTTAGTAAACCATTTACTAAATTAATTTCAAATTGATAGTTTTATAACCATTCTCTAAATACTTGAAAGCTGAAATGAAATTTAAAAACTTGTCATAGCAAGAGATAATGTTTGTGTGAAATGCTACAATGGGATAAGGGAGATTCAACGTTTGCTAATGCATTAGTTATAGTTAAAAATGAGTAGCTGAAGACAGGGGAAATTTAGTTTATTGAAAAAGAATTTTAACATTGAAATGTTATTCATGCCAATGTTATAGCACTATATATCTAGTCTAAAGTAGATATTCCTAAAAAACATACTTTTGAAAATCACATGCAGATTCTTAATTGGAATAGAAAGTAAAACAATCTGCTGAAGTATCAGAAAATCAAAGGAAATATTCAAAATATTTGAGTGATAAAATATTGGTAGCAAGTTAAATTTGTAAATATTGGAATAAAATAATGAAAGGGAAACAGGTATAGAAAATGCATAAAAACATTAGAAAATTGCTTTTTAGGTTTATTTTTCCCTCCCCCATTAATCTTGAGTGCACATGGGATATTAAAGGAATAAAAATCACAATCATGGAGAAATGTCAAACTTCATAGGTACTTCATTCACAGGAAGATATCAAACTTCAGAAAGTCTTAAGAATAAAGCAGTTATAAAAATTAGAGAAAAAGGTAAATTGATTTGCATTAGTACTAAAAATAAAGTGTGTACATAGAGTATAGGTGAACATGAAAACGGTGTCCATAGCAGAGAGTTGACAATGTACAGGAAGTAATTCATGGCATTCTGGCACTAGAGTAGATGGGAAGAAACTAAACATTGCATCAGTTATCACTTTCTGATAGAACATTTGCTCATTTCTCTGTCCACTCTGAAACATTGTAAACTCTTGAAGGACAAAGATAATGCTGGATGTTGCAGTATTTCTAAGAGCACAGAGCACAGTACAGGTGCTCACTAATTTACAATTTTTCAACTTTATCATTGTATGAGAGTGACATACATTCAGTAGAAACAGCATTTTGAGCATCCATACAACCATTCTGGTTTTAATTTTAGCACAGCATTCAGTAAGTTACACGATCGACTTAACACTGTAATATAAAATAGGTGTGATGTTGAATGATTTTGCCCAAGCTGTTGGCTAATGCAAGATTTCTGAGCATGTTTAAGATAGGCAAGGCCAAATTATGATGTTCAGTAGATTAGGTGTATTAAATGTATTTTCTACTTAAAATATTTTCAACTTATGATGGGTTTATTGTAATATAACCCCATCATAAGTCAAGGAGCATCTGTACATGTGTTTTGATTTTGGTCATCATTGTTAAGGTTGTTTTAGTAGAGCTCGTAGCATATTAGTCACAGTTGTTTTAAATTCTCAGCCTGATAATTGCAGAATCCCTGCGGTATCTGAGTCTCATTTCAATGCTTACTCTGTCTCTTCAAACTATTTTTTTGGCTTTTAGTATATCCTGTATATACTAAATATACTTATATTTAAAGACAGGATGCATTAGGTAAAAGGTACTCAGATAAATAGGCCAATAGCATAACATTTTATGTTTATCTGGCTGAGAGGCAGGCTGTGTTTGCTATGCTATAGACATAGGTGTCAGAGGTTAAAACTTCATCTCATATTTTTATTTTCACCTTGCCTATTGTATTTTGGTTTCATTAGAAAATTCTTCTTAAATAAGTATGAGGTGTGGAGTTCTGTCAGTTGTAAGCTGCTGTTATAAAAGATCCCTATTGATATAGTAAGGTATGGCTAGAGGGTAAGCCTTTAGTAGTCCTATGATTATTAAGTCTCAGTCTTGGTGATCCTGTGTCTCTGGGCTGTGGCCTTCAAATGTGCTTCTCTGTACCCCATTCTGTTAGTGGGACAGAAAACTCCAGAGGGCTAGAGTTGGGTATTTCCCTTCCCCCAGGTCAATTAGGCTCTGATAAAATAGTTTCACTTGAGGACGAGCCTTATTAAGAGGAACAGAGTACTCTGGGAGTCTTCAAAATGGCTCCTGTCTCCTCTCCACGCTGGAAGAGTGAGGGGATTTTTTTTGTCCAGACCTCACTGTGAGAACCTTGTAGTATTTTTGAAGGTAAAGTTCATTACAGTGTGGGATATTCCCTGAGAGTGGGCTCCCCTGTAGTTTCCAACTAACTCTCAAGCTTGTACACACTGAGTCTCCAGCGTTTCATCAATTATAGTTTGTTTTCCTACCCTGGTTTTGGCTCCAGCAGAGATTTCTGCTTCTGAGTTTCTGCTCTGGTAAGTTATGATTCTTTGTGCCTGCCTGACTGTCTCTCTGATATTTGGGGGCAGTAGTTTTCCCTCTGACAACAATGCTCTTAAAAATCTAAGAAGGGTTGTTGAGTTTTAGTTTGTTTGGCTTTTCTCTTATTGTGTAGATGGGAGTAATCTCTACATGCCAGACCAAAATCCAGAATTCAGAATTCTGTGATTGTTTTAGGATAAAAGGACTTATGAATATATTTAATACGAAAAAATGAATGGAATTTCTTTCATTCTTATAATTCAATGGATCTTTTAAAAAAATGGATTTTATTGTTCTAATTAGACTTCTCAGGTATCTCAGCTTGAATGGTTGTCCTGTTTTTCAGAGTTGGTAGAAGCCTTTATAAAATTGTTCAGAACTCATTCCTTTGGCAATCAGAGTCTTCATTAACATGTAAAAACTTAAATTTAAAAATTGTCTTGCATGTGTGCTCTAATTATACCAGCTGATACAGTAGCACATGTAATCTGTGTAAACAACCTTAAAATAATTCAAATAATTGAAATATACATGTATTGAATTTTTAATTTAACATAAAACAACAAAGCATAATTCAAAGCAATAAGCCTTTTACTTAACAATTTGTAGCAATTCTCTTCACAGTAAATTCTTTTTATGTTCATCTAAACTTCCCTCTAACATCTTTCTTCTCAGAGATCTTCAGAAAAAAACTGCACTTTTTCCAGATTCCTTTTATTTAAGCTATTTTAAAAGTTTCACTAATTACGTCATCATATAAAAATGTTAATTCAGCTACATATTTATCGGATTAGACAGGATTAATATTAATACAATTATTTTTGTTTAATAATGAAGAGTAACTTAGGAGGTAAATAGTCCCTGCTGGATAGGGAGATGGAAAGCTATTTTTTTCTTTATTTCTGAGAATTAATTTTTTGTTGATAACCCTACAGGCCCGAACTCTCAGGTTTTTCTTAATGTTTAGAGCTATGACAATCTCTGACAAGCTGATTATTAGTGCACATTATTCCTTTTAGGAGATCTAATTACAAAAGTGAATCCAAACAAGATTAAAGTACTCACATTATTTTGAAATTCACATGCTCTGTAAAAGAATTTGAGTGACAGAATACAATTTTTGAACGTCCTAGACTTGCTTAAAAATTCAAGAAAAATGATCATTCTCTTTTTTAATTTGATCAGAACTGCTCATTTCTTCCTCAGTAAATGAAATTCTACCAAACAAGACTGATCTTCATACATTAACCGATGACTGCCAGTTGGTCTGGATTATTGTTTTGCAAATGATAGAGCTGACGAAAATATTAATTAAAGTCTTACATTAAAACACAAATATCTATGTAGTGTGGAAGCTGTATTTGCATTAAAATGAGAAAAAAATGGAAAACTGTTTTCTGAGAAAAATGGATTCTGAATTCTACAGAAGTGTAGTCTATTTGCAGTTTCGAGTTTTTAAATGTCATCTTCAAAATAAACCTGAAACAGAAGACACTAGTACAGGAAGGCAAACATTTTGATGTATGTCTATGGTTCTGGTTTTTATTTCCTCATGAAATAGTGATTAATATTATTAATAAATATTTACCAAGTGTTTTCTCTGTTTAAGATGACTAATTCTATTAAAAAATAATACTCATCATCTCTTAATAGGAAATAAGCAAAGATGTACTTTTAGACAACCTCATAATTCTCTTTTAAATAGATATCTTTGTTGTTTTGACATTTATCCTTATTTGAATTCAAGTAACTTGTGTTTTAGCTAAACACCTCCTTTGGATACTCACTAAAACAGTTTATTTGGAAAACTTATAAAGAAATAAATACACACTTGTCTTATATTCAAATTAAGGAAAAGAGGACTGGAGAGAACCAAAGAGAACATTCAGCTGTGTGGAAGACACAACTAATGTGTGGGATAAAAGGAAGTCAGCATTGGGCTCAAAATGCAGGAAACTGTATGATGAGGGAAATAAAAGCATTAGCTAGGACACTTGTTTGGTGTCTAATATTAAAAAATAATAAAGCAATTGGCAAACCCTGAGTAAAGTAGTCATTAGGAGAGATTTCTCAATGGACAAAAGATAATGGCTGCTTCTTAAAAATTAGAAAGGTATCCCTAAAAGTGCTAAAACTTGATCTGCATTGCATAGTGGAAGTCCACCCTGAGGGTTTGCTCAGTACTGCTAATGAGAATGCTAAATATGAAATAGCCATAAGAAATAAGGCTCAATCTGCTTCTCAGGACAAGTTTCACCACAAACAACAGCAAAAACAAACAAACAAACAAAAAGAGGTATTTTCCTCTCCCCAGATCAGTTATGCTCTGGTAAAAGAGAGCCAAGATCCTAGCTTTTATGTAATCTGTCACCCAAAGGCAGAGGATTGCAGGGGCGAAGAAACAAAATTATTGCGTTTATTTATTTGTTAATTTGTTTATGGGCAGCAGTGAGTGCTATGGGGAAGAAAAAGGTGAAGGGATATGTGTTCTGAACATTTCTAAGCAACACAGTGACAGTATTTTGTAATGCAAGGTATGTGAGGGTTTGGAGAAGGAGGAAATGGTGAAAACTGAAATGAAAAACATTAACAATGCAAAGAGGAAGTTTTCTGTATTAAAAAAGTATAATGTATAATGAAAAAATGTAGTTTAATATTTTCAGTAGAATATTGAAAATAAGTTGCCTTACATTTTATATAATAGACATAGCACAGCTATGATGTATAATCTAAATAACTTACAACATGCTGGACGCAGCGGCTCATGCCTGTAACCCCAGCACTTTGCGAGGCAAAGGCAGGTGGATCACTTGATGTCAGGAGTTTGAGAGTAGCCTGCACAACATGATGAAACCTTGTATCTACTACAAATACAAAAATTCGACAGGCTTGGTAGTGGCCATCTGTACTCCCAGCTACTCAGGAGGCGATGCACAAGTATAGCTTGAACCCGATATTGGAGGTGGTAGTGAGCCAAAATCTTGCCACTGCACTCCAGCCTTGGTGACAGAGTGAGACTCCATCTCAGAAAAAAAGTCTTACAACAGTAGTGTTTATTGGTAAATGGAGTATAGTAAAATAATGACCAACTCATAGACCTATATAGATATTAAAGATAATGAATGCCTACCTTTTATCTTTATGCATCGCAGTTTTGCTTAAATGCGACTGATGGAAGAATGTTTGTATTTGGTAGAAACCTAGAATATATTTAGTGTCATATATGGACGCAAAAATGTAATAGCTTAACATTTTAAACTTCAGTTAGATGGAAAGTTCTCTCAACCTCAGTTTCTTCGCTTATAGTGTGAACGCGTGGATGAATTGAAAGCTTGGCCATGCAGAAAATAACATTGTTAATCCGTTGGAGAGTTGGGCACAGAATCTTAAATGCCCATGCTTACAAACTGGTAGATCAGTGTTCTCTTCTCCACGCCATGTAGCTTATCCATTTATTTTTAAGATATATAAATAAATGTAATATCAATTTATTTTTAAGATAGGTAACTATATATTTATATCTTTTGAGACGAGGTCTTTCTCTGCTGCCCAGGCTAGAGTGCAGTGACATGATCATAGCTCACTGCAGCCTCAAACTTCTGGGCTCAAGTGATTCTCCTGCATCAGCCTACTGAGTAGCTGGAACTACAGACATGTGCCCCCATAACCAGCTAATTTTTAAAAATATGTTTTTGTAGAAATGAGGTCTCACTATGTTGCCCAGGCTTGTCTGGAACTCCTGGCCTCAAGCAATCCTCCCACTTCAGCCTTCCAAAATGCTGGAATTACAGGCATAAGCCACCATGTCTATACAAAGATATTAAGCTACTCTCCAAAATAAAATCCATTCCAAACTCCTACAACCTTGCCGTGGTCTACAAGGCTATGTACAGTTTGGCCCCTTCCTGACAACTTCTCTAGCCTCACTTCCTCCTGGTCTCCTACTTGCTCTGTGCTGTAGCCTCCTATTTAGGCTTCAGCCACTCAAATATTCCTTCAAATTCTGGCTGTGTGTCTTTGCACATGCTACACTTTAACCTAGAATGATCTCCAGTCCTTCCTGCCCACTCTCCCAATTCTAGTTATCTTTCGGGTTTTAGCATATGTCTCTCTTTTTTAGGAAAACCTTGTAATATTCCCACAATAGATGCTTAGGTAAATTTTCTCAAACTATGTTCTGGAAAAGCTTTAGGTACACAGTAAAAGTGAGCAGAAAATACAGAGTTCTCATATATCCCGCCCTACACACATGCACAGGCTCCCTCACTATCAACATCCCATGACATACTGGAACTTTTTTTTTTTTTTTTTTTTTTTTTACAATCAATAAACCTTTATTACTTCATTATCACCCAAAGTCTGTAGTTTACAATAGAGTTCACTCTTGGTCGGGTCTGAAAAAATGCATAATAACATGTAACCACCATTATAGACACAGAATAGGAATAACGCCCTAAAAATCCTCTGTGATCCACCTCTTAATTCCTCTGTCCCCACTCCACCTCTGGCAATCTTTGATCTTTTTAGGGTCTCCATAGTTTTGAATTTGTAGTGATGCCATATAGTTGAAGTAATACAGTATGTAGCCTTTTTAGATTGGCTTATTTCCCTTAATAATGGGGATTTAATGTCCTTCCATGTTTTTTTCATGGCTTTAGAGCTCTTGTCAGGGCTGAATCATGTTCTGTTGTCTGGATATACCTTGGTTTATCCATTCAGCCTACTCAAGTTTTTCTTAATTGTTTATAATCATGAATAAGGCTGTTATAAACATCTTGTGGAGGTTTTTGTGTGAACGTGTTTTCAATTCATTTGATATACATCAGGGCACACACTTGCTGGACTACATAGTAATAGTGTGTTTACTTGGAAACTGCCAAACTGTCCTCTAAAATATCTTTACCGTTTTGCCTTCCCACAAGAAATTAGGCAACATTTTATAATTTGTCCTCATTGTAATTACTAAAACTGTAATTCATCAATTATTTGTGTGGCCGTCTATTTACTGTTTGACCAACTACTCTCACCTCTGTTCTTCTCCTTCTCTATTCCTTTTTCCCTCTCTGGTCTGCTTTTCTCCTCTTCAATAACTTCTATAAAAACAGGAGCTACGCACATACTACTTTTTTCCTCAAGGAAGATGCCACATAGTAGATTCTAAATAAAATTGTGTTTATTATTATAAATGACCAACAACATGTGTGGATTACAGTTATTTGGTGTAAATCACAACTAAGCACAAGAATTTTGTGGAACAGTCCGTTGGATGCAATATCGTAGACTGTTAAAGATATGATGTAATGTTTTCTACAATATTCAGAGTAATTTAAAATATCACTTGGGCCATAAACTTTCATTAAAATGTTATTATTTATGAAGGAAGCCTAACTGTTTGTCACGTTAAATGTCTCAGATGCTTTACCTTAATGAATGTTTGAAACAATTTTGCAATGTAAAACTCATTATTTATCCCTGTTGTGATGATGAGGAAACATATGTTGGTCGCTTATTCATAGGTAGCAAATGTTAGATGTAGTTTGTCTGGTGAATCCAAACCCTGTATCCATGAGCACTATGTCAGAAAGTTGACACTCTGCAACCCAATACAGTTCTAGATCTTCTCACTCTGAGCCATGCTCAGATCTCTCTTGGTGAACACAAGACTACATTAACTTATATAAAGATTTAACTTATATATTCTGTTATGGCTTGAATGTTTGTATCTGTCCCACTGAAATTCATATGTTGAAATTGTAACCCCCAAGACTATGGTATTAGAATGTAGGGCTTTTGGGAGGTGATTCAGTCATGAGGGTGGAATACTCATGATTGAGATGAGTCCTCTTATAAAAAGATGCAGATACCTAGATATTTAGTCTCTTCCAGCATATGAGGACATAGCTAGAAGGCACCATCTGTGGGAAAGCCCAGACACTAAACATCCCTCAACTTGTACTTCCAAGCCTCCAGATGTATGAGAAATCAATTTCTGTTATTTATAAGTCACCCAGTTTATAGTATTTTTGTTACAGCAGCCTGAACAGACTAAAGACATGGTTCCTTCATATTTTTCCCATTTTTTTTAACCACGGTTTCTTTTTTCACATGCTTCTTACATTATAACAAATGGAACTGTGCATTTTACACCTGCTAACTTATTCTATAAATAATTAAATTCTGGCAAGGCAGTGGGAGGAAATATAACTTGCATCTATTGCAGTTTTGATGATAAAAGCCAATCTCTGTTTCTCTGCTTTTTCTGGCATTGCCACTGAGAAACGGCAGGGTTTTAGTTCTTCTCTTGTGGCTTAGAAGTCTTTTTTTATTCATACAGAAAGCACCTGCTTTAAGCTTTTCCCCCCTTAATTAAAAATAAATGAAACTAAGAAAAGAGTCAATGTGTAGGAAGGAAGACCTGTTGGTTGTTGCTTTCCATGCAGCTCAGGGTACTGACGTACAGCACAGCGTATTTTGCTTGCTGCTTTTGATATGTTTTGGATGTTAGGTGGTGTCCTTGTATGATAGTGTTTGAAATTTGGTTTTGTCTTATTTTCTGTAGCTGTTTTCATGTCATTTGCACTTCAATTTCCCAAGTAAGGAGAGGGCTGTATGCATATTCAGAGATCTGCTTCAAAGACATTCTAACTATAAGGCTGATTCACTTCAATCTGAAAGGAGAAAGAAAAAATGTATTGCTACAGTATGTTGTAGAAAATGAGAAAGGCTTGAAAATGTTCTGAAGACATTCTTCTTAACATTCTAAAATGAAGATGCCAACTTTGTTTTTGATGATAGACTACTTAAAGAAAATGATAAAATGATCAGTGTATTCATTGGCGTGTGACATGCACACAACTGTGGCTATTTAGGTTGATATAGAATAATACTCCATGGGAGAAATGGATAAATAATAGGATATATTGACTAACATGTGATGATAAAGGTCTAAACACAAGATGCTATGGATGATAAAATAAAGGTATGCAGCCCAAATATGTTTGCTCAGATTAGCTCAAGTAATAGTCTCTATAGTAGGTCAAGTGTAGCAAGTATGCATGAATAAAAGGAGTCATTGTTCTAGGAATAACAAGTAGGAATGCTTACAAGTTACTTTCAATGAGTGTGAATGGAAAGACGTGAGGTCATGTTATTTAAAATATCCTTTATGATACATTTTAGCACTGAATATATATTATTGAACTTAGAGTCTAACAACTATTTAAGAATTTTTTATGCTAAGTAGTTCAAATTCGCAAAGAGATACAATATTTAAAAATCAATTATAACAGAATAGAAATGGGTAAGCAGCATAAAATGTAAACACATAAAATTACAGAGATTCAGAGGATGAAGACATTATTTCAAATGGAGGAATGTAAAATGTTTCATGAAATAAATGTCTCTTCTCATGAGCAGTCAGTTGAACATTCTGTGACTAAGGAAAGCTATAATTGGAATAGCTATTTGGTGGTAAGGAAAAGAAAGTTTTAAATTTCTGCTTACCAGTTCTCAAAAATCAGTTGGGGTGTACTGGATTCATCACATTGATGACCCATTGATTTACCTATAGTGTCTGCTAATGTCATGCATTCTTACTAAAATAGTAGATAAGATCAGACAGTTTGACTTCTGAAATGTTTCCTGGCTCTTTTACTTGTATATACTCAGGGTTCTGTATCAGATACCAGCTTCTAGGACTGGTGAGTCATAAACAGTGGTCTCAGGGAAATGTTTAAAGTGTTTGATTTCAGTGAGGTGAGAATTTAGAAAAAAACTATTCAGAGGATGCTATTGATAGTAGGACCACAGAGATTTGGTTGTATATAACTGTATATATTATATTAGTCACACTGATAATTTGTACCTGTAGTAATTATGAGTTATTGAATTGTTCTTATATGATGACTGACACAGCAATTTCCTGATTTTATATTGTTATGTGGAGTTAAATCAAATACAAAGTACTTAAATTTAAATTAAAAGCAATGGTATTTCCAATATGAACTGGGCCATAGTCAAGCAAATAACTTTAACATTCAAACTGTTTTTGCTTTTAAAACTCCATATCTGTAAAAGTAGTAAGTGTATAAGAAGGCTGTTGGCACCTCTTTGATGATGATCATAGATATTGAAAATAATTGATATGTAATTAAAGTTAATCATTGTGAAAATTCAAGAAAATCCCATATATTTAAAATTTGGAGGTAACCTAAATAAGTTTCTCAGCATGTTTTCAATAAGAAAAAACAGTATTCAATAAGAAACAGCCAGTAACATTGTTTGGTAGGTTAAATTGTTTTACTTTTTCCCAAGAAGAGTGGTAAACCAGTGATGACTGTTTGAATTTAGAAATGACCTTGTCTGACTTTTATTTTGAAAGATAACTCTAGCATGTATTTGGTAAATAGTAAATGTGCTTTTGAGACCTTGCCTCTAAAACAATGCATCTTGACCTCTTGCCTCATCAATTTCCTGCAATATTTGTTGCCTGAGCATCTGCCTCTAGTATTAACCTTGACTTCTCCTCTGAGCTATGCTTTCCATTTCCCTCTTTATTGCATCTTCTTTTGGATAGACTGGAAACACAAATGAAATTCAGTGCATTCCTTAAGACCCTTATTCCTCCATTCATTAGTCCACTAGAAGAGCTCCCTGAAGATTAAAATTATATAGAAAATCAATGAACTTGTGCTTTCACAAGCATTGCCAGTGAAGCAAATCCCCTGAAGATCTGGTAGCCAAATTCAATGAGGAAAAATAAAATTACCCTTAAAGACTTTACTTCCAATTATCAGACACCAGGGAAGAAGTAACTATTTCACATTTATATTGTTGTCACCCCATAAAACTTAGATGGGGCTTGTTTGCTACTACTATATGGAAAATTTCACAAATTCTTTATGTTATTCAGACTTCGTACACATTTATAAAATTATGGACTCCTAGTTTTATTCATGGACTATGATTTTCTTCTCCTCTTTAGCCTTAAGGAAGATGAAAATAACTGATTTGAATTAACAATTAATTGAGTGACATACTTAAAAAAGTTTTGA
>PVKV010000308.1:160775-207541 GCA_004027835.1 Alouatta palliata
GTGAAACCCCGTCTCTACTAAAAATACAAAAATTAGCTGGGCTTGGTGGCGCATGCCTGTAGTCCCAGCTACTCGGGAGGCTGAGGCAGGAGAATTGCTTGAACCCAGGAGGCGGAGGTTGCGGTGAGCCGAGATCGCGCCATTGCACTCCAGCCTGGGTAACAAGAGCGAAACTCCGTCTCGGGGAAAAAAAAAAAAAAAAAAAAAAAAGTTTTGAAAAGTTTGGGCCGTACAGTGTCATGTTATCAGACAGAAACCTCGTTATCATCCTCCACCAGGAAAAGACATTTTAAACTTTCATGACAGAACATTGTGGATAACCTAGGAAAATAAATAAAACAATGTTACATTGCAGTGTCCCAGGCAATGACTCTCAGGAGTCGTTCTAGATGAATGAGTCTAAACTGAGAGAGAGAGACAGAGATACAGAGAGAGAAAAGCACATAAATTTGATACCTCACGTTCCACCCAAAAATAAAACAGAGAGAAATCATGCAGATTAGGGGAATGAGAACTTCTGTTGTGTGTTGTCAAGTTGTCGTAAGGGAAGAAAAGGATACCAGCACTATACATATTCTTTTTTTTTTTTCTTTTTTTTTGAGACAAAGTCTCTGTTGGCCAGGCTGGAGTGCAGTAGTGCTATCTTGACTCACTGCAACTTCTGCCTCCCTGGTTCAGTTGATTCTGCTGCCTCAGCTTCTGGAGTAGCTGGGATTACAGATACGGACCACCACACCTGGATAATTTTTGTATTTTTAGTAGAGACAGGGTTTCACCATGTTGCTCAGGCTGGTCTTGAACTCCTGGCTTCGTGATCTGCCCGCCCCAGCCTCCCAAAGTGCTGAGAGTACAGGCATGAGCCATCGTGCCTGGCCTGCACTATGTGTATTCTTGAGAGCTCGGCCACCTTTTTAGCAGATGCTCAAGGCAGAGAAAACAAACACGTGCACACACACACAAGTATCCATTTATCCTCAGTACTATACACAGCCTAAGCAGAGAGATAATTCGTGGGATCTGTAGTACTATTTATGTACTCCATTAAGATAGACTCTGTACAGAGGACATGCATAAATCACACTTCTTCAGATCTGACCATTGACTCACCTCCACAGAAAGTTTGAGTGATTGATGACCATCTACTTCTGGGAGCCCTATCACATATAGAAGACCACATGAAGGGGCTTTCCTTTTTGGAGTCTTAGGTAACATCTTTTTCAAATCGCAGGGTTTATATGAGGCTGTATATGATTTTGATAAACAGCCTGCATGGTTTGGAAATCGGAGAAAGACTTCACCAGATTCCTCTAAAATTCTGAATGATTTCCTCTTTAATGGAGTTTTTCAAAAAGGGTGAAGGATATGTGTGCTCTTGAGATGCAACAGAGGTTTTTCAGGCACTTAGAGGTCTCCTGATCTCTTATCTTCTTCTTTGCACTTGAGCTCATTGTGTATCAGTCACAGTGAAACAAAATCTCTGTGGGGTTATACTCTTGAAATGAAGAAGAAAAAGGAAGAGGAGCAGAAGTAGGATAAGAAGTAAGAGGAGGATGTAGTAGAAGGGGAAGGGAGAGGAGGAAAAAGAAGGAAAGTAAAAGAAAAGCTAAATGAGACTAATTATTTTGTCCTGTGAGCGTTTCCTTTCTTATAAATCTTTCCGTGTTTAAAATAGTTATCCTGAAAAGGGCTAGAGCTACCAGGTAGGGCAGCGTTTGAACCTGGAGGCCCTACCCTGTGGAAGATTAGCATCCATGATATTAGGTGTGCTAACATCCTAGCCTGTATAGTTCATCAGAAGTCCACCTAGCACAAGAGGCAATAGGACCTATTCTTCTACCAGCTTACATTTTTCCTCTAATGACTTGCTAAGCAACCAGAAAAACTCTCCCAGGGCTCTGTTTTTATTAGTCCCTAAAGCCTAGGTGCTACCTGACACATGTTTAAATGGGATGGTGGTAAATGGCTTTGGCTTATTTAGTTTTCCAATTGCTAAATTTTCAAATAATTTACCAATTCTTTTGAGCTCATGGTAGTTCGGCAGCATTAAGCATTTCTTAATGAAAGATCTTGGAAATGGGGGGAAATGTTTCTTGACACGTTTAAATGTCATAGTGGTAAATGGCTTTGAACTTACTTAGTTTTTCAATTGCTAATTTTTAAATAACTTACCAGTTCTATTTAGCTCATGTTAGTTTGGCAGCATTAAGCATTTCTTAGTGAGATACCTTGGAAAAGGGAAAAAAATATTTCTTGGATGTAGAGGACAGAGAAAGAGTGTAATAGTTCTAACTGCACTTCCATTTCATCTGTCATCTCTGGTTTCAAGATGGACTAGTCACATGATGTGGGCCCTTCTCAGAGTAAGCTTGGTGACTCTCATAACTCAAGACTGGCACCTACTGAACTCTCAAATTTGGTTGGTTGTTATTCTTGTGATATAAAGACATCTAAAGGGTCATTCTTTGTGTCAAATTTTAATTAAACAAACTGTGAGTAAAAATGTATGTATTTTGCCTGCTCAGCTATATTTAACCTAATTTATAGAAGCAACTTTGTAAATATAGTTTTATATTCATTTAACAAACACTAATTGGTTAGCAGCATACAAATAGAGTGCTGAATACAATGCAGAATGAAATAGAGATAGGCTTCTTCCTAGTGACATTTACAGTGTACTAGGAATGACATACAAATTAAGGCAATAGAAAAACAAAACATAATTCCAACTGTATTTAGTAGTCAGAAGGAAAAGAAAAAGTTATTGTGACAGAAAAATAATGTAGATGGTAGAAAAGTTTTCTCTATGGAAGGGACATTTAAGTTATAACCTGAGGGATAAAGAGAAATAATCCAAAAAAAGAGTGAGGATATGGATGTTGTATTAGAGGTTCAGCATATACAAAGGCCATGAGGAAGAAAAGATCTTGTCCTGTATGGGGCAGTAAAGATGGCTAATGGGAGCTGAGCACAGTAAGTACAGTGGGGGCAAAGGCACAGAAGTGGCTGTAAAGAAAGCAGGGTCAAATTAGGTCGAGAGTCAGAAAAACATCAATTAGTTTAAATTCTCTTCAAATTCTATTGACATATATACTAACAAGTTTTTTCCAAAAGGGAAGTGTGATCTTATTCAGGTTTTTAAAATATGTGCATTCTTCTGTAGCAGGAGCTGCCACAAGAAACAGAGCTCTTGAACACCGAACAGAGAAGGAAGGAGTTTATTATTATTATTATTAATTATTGTTGTTGTTACGGCAGGGAGCTGGGCAATGATTTGTCTAAGTAACCCAGCTCGTCTAACAGAGAGAGGCTTTGCCTTTGTAGAGGCTTACACTCTAGATATTACACATGAAATAATCTTGGGTTTACAGCTTTAGAAGTTACCAGTGAAAGGGTTTTGGCTTTACAGCTCTAGTCTTGGGTTTACAGTTTTAGAAATCACATATGAAAGGGCCCTGGGTTTACAGCTTTAAGAATTACATGTGAAAGGTTTCTGGTCTCCAGATGGAGGAGTGGGGTGGGGGTTTGATCTTGTTTAAGTAAAAACGGTATCTTCCAGAGAGTTTCCCCAATACCAAGCTTGCTATTTACAGGAAGGTGATTCAGGAGGCGCCAGTCAGCCAGCCTTTTCTTCTATTGAAATGCAGTGTGGAAGTCAAGGGGGAGGTGATTCCAGATGCCTGGGTCTCCTTCCTCACTTCCATAAAGAAAGTTCTAGAAGGAGGTTAAAAGTGGGAGTGAAGAAACCGGCTAGGCTCTAACAATTTCTACGTAAAAGATAATGATGTGATATTTGTGGCAAAGCAACTTCAGAGAAGAGGCTGGATTTGAAATATGTTATGAAAAAAAGTTAGCAAGACATTGTCTTGAGTAGGTGTGTGAGATATTAGAGAATAAACAATTGAGGACTTCATCAGTGGAGTGATGATCATAGATTTCCTGTGATACAACAGGTGCTTGGAAGAACATGTTGGAATGGAGGGACTGAATCAGCAATACGATGCTGTACATGTTATGTTTAAGGTACCCATGAGATATTTAAGTAATGATGCTAAATAAGTAGTGGGTCATATAAGAATGTATTGCAGAGAAGTGTGATGTAGAGATACAATTTTGGGACTCATCAATATACGATATCTTTATAGCCTTTTTGAATATGTGACAATGCTTCTGGGGAGAATGGAGAAAAAAATGAATACTAAGCCATGAAAAGTTCCAAACTAGAGGCCACAAAGAGAAGGAGCCAACAGAGGAGACTGATAATGAATAGGAGAAAGAGGTAGAACGTTAGCGAGAAACCAAATTTTTTTAGAAGGTGGTAGTTAAGTATGTTGAATATTGTTGATGATTTAATTAAGATGAAGACCAAAATCTGTGCTTTGCATTTAACAGCACAGTAGGATTTCTGAAATGTCACTGTAACAGTCCTAGTGGCAGGAAGAATGGCTTGATGAAAGAAGGAAAAGTTTAGATTATTTAATGAATATTTCCTTCAATACATTTATCTAGGAAAGAGAAATAGAAATACGTATGTACTTAGATAAATATGGGTTTTAATATGTTTCCCTTAGTTTTTTTCCAGTAAATGTTTACTGATCAGCAAGTACATCAGTATGTGCCAACCATCATGTTAGTCTGCCATTCAGTGGAAAATGTAACACAGTCCCTTGTTTATAGGCACTGGTAGTATGCTAGAAAAGACATATAGATGAATTTGGCACAACAACAAGAATGCCATTAAAAACTGTAATTAATACCATAAACCCTATATATTGATTTTGTATGGAAAACTCTTTTTAAATACCTAGAAATTAAAATATTTAGCCCAGTTATATAGCACAAAAATATCTCAATATAACATGTTTTAGAGCAAAGTATTCTTAACATTTGATATTTGATTATTAAAAGAGTTTTTTATTATGGGTAAATGACAACTTCAGAATATTATTCCCACTGTCTGGTTGCCACCTACTTTGTCTTTTGTCTCCCAATCAAGTTAGATAACCACATAGAGAAATAAACCATATATCTTTTATAGAACACTGAATCTGTTAATATCTTAACAAGGAAAACAGAAACCATTTCTAACACTTAATAGAGAGAATTGGATATACAGGTGAAAAAAGAGAGCTGAAATTCAACCAGGGGTTAGTGAGGTAAACAGAAGTCGGCAGTGGCATGAAACCACTCCAGGTAGGCTGAAAGACAAACGGAAGAAGAACAAGTTACCTGATGGATGCTGGGCTTTCTCTATATTATGTATGCCTTACTTCAAGTAGAAAATAAGGACAAGCCACAACATTTTATCTTCAAATGTTACTGCCGATAGAATGAAATATACTAATAGTTGACTGGAGTGTAAAGTCATTGAGATAATAGAAACTGTTTTCCCCAGATCTTAAAACATGGTTTGTGATGATTAAATTTAATTGACAGTGATGTTTGTTAAGTAGACTGTCAGAGTAGAAGATTGTTTTAGGTTTATTACCTAAAATAGTCAACTTTAGCATAGAACTGTTGATAACAAATCTTGACAATGTTTCATATATCAAAAATACAGTATAGTGGTTTTAAGTGTGGGTTCTGGAGCCTCATTTCTTGTTAAAAATCTTGGCTCTGCCATTTTCCAGCTCTATTACTAGAAAATTAGAGAGGACTGTGGAATAACTGCTTTTCTTTAAGCTATACTTGTTTATTTTATTGAAACTATTTAAGAAAAACTCTGCCTCAAGAGAGACTCATATTTTCACCTTGTTAATATCTGGTAGCCAACAAACTTCTCAAATTTTAATGTATTTAAACAGAAATTTTGATCTATCCTCCAATCTATAACTGGTTTTCTTTAGTGAATTTGCTTGTCTTCTTTAATTATAATTTCTATTTTATTGATAGGAATATAAATTTACAGATGATTCTCTAAACTTCTTTTATTCTCACCCCATACATCTAGTCCCTCAGCATATATTATAAGCTCTGCCTTCCACATATATCCTGAATACAAACCTTACTCACTGTATTCATCATTTCCACTCCAGGTAATTCTGAATGCTTCCCTTTCCTAGGCCACTGCCTGCTTCCCAAATATAAGCTTCTATTATTCCCCCAAGCCCCAACTCCAGTGAGGGTCTGTTATCTGCAGTAGCCTTTTTATAATATCATAAGATCATAACTTTCTTATTTCAAATATTCCAATAGCTTCCCATAAGTCTCAGAATCAATTCCAAATTCAGCAACAAACAAGTAAACAAACCACCTTATCTGCTTTCTAATCACCTCTGTGAGCTCACTTCTGCCTACATGGCCTTCCCTTATCCTCTTCAACTGTCCATCTTGCTTTGCATAAACATACTAAGCATTTTCCTGCCTCCAGGCTTTTGCACTGCCATGCTTTTTGCCTTCGAAACTCTTTCCTCAGATATTCACATTAACTTATATCCCTGTTCAGAGGACTTCCCTGGCCACTCCTTTCAAAACAGCACTTGCTGTTTTTCCTTATTATGTATTTTGGGATATTTTGTCTTAAAATCACTTACCACTAATTAATATTAATTCATATTTCTTTCCTAAAATATAAAGTATATAATGGAGAAACTTTGCATGTCTTGTTGACCAATTAATTTCCAATACTTAAAGCAGTCACTGGCACTTAGATATTGATCAATAAACATTTGTTGAGTAAAGACATAGAGGCACTCAGTACTTGAGTGCATACTGAATATGCTATTTGTGAAAGGCACTCAGTACTTGTTTGGCAGATGAATAAATGAGGAAAAGAGAAATTAGTAAAACAAATTAACTATAGTAAGCATGAAGTTGAAAAAGAAATATTCAAGTTAAATGTTTACTGAGTTAAAGCAAAGCTAAATATTCGAAATTCCTATATTTGTCCTGTTAAATCAAGCAATTAAGAAAAAGAAATTCCCAACCCATTTTGAGATGTTTTCTTTTGGTTTTATTTTCTTGTAGGTATTAAAGAATATTATCAGAAATATCAAGTGAGGCAAAGTTTTGCATGTATGTTAGGGCAATGACAGCTGCTATAACAATAAGCTCCAAAATTCACTAGATTAATAGGAATATATTTTCATTCAAATAAAGTTCAAATGAGTGTCTGACTTCAGCTACTGTTCTTCAAATAGAGATTTAGGGACCCAGGCTGTTTTCTTTTTTGGCTTGATCATCTTTAACATGCATCTTCACAAATCACCGGGGTGAAGAGGCTGGAGGTTCATACATAGCAGACTTTCATGGATCAGTCTTAAAGTGGCACACTTCATGATCATTCACATTTAATTGATTAGAACTAAGTCACTCGGTCACAAAGAGTGACTGAGACACATAATCCAAGAGTAGGAGGAAATAGCTTTAGCAAACCTGTATGAAACTTTGCCACACAGTTTGGGATTTAACGATACAGAAATTTGTCTAGAATGAATTGTATTGACATGCATTGGTGTCACTGATTTTCTTTATGCATTGGGGTGTCTGTGTGTATGTGTGTTATGTATCCATATACATATTTGAATTTATATCAACATGTTCAATGAATGCATTAATATATTGGATAGATAGATAAGAGAAAGAAAGAAGGTCAAATGGTTATGATCTACTTGAAGGACCATTTAATAAATTATACAAGTTGTTAATTTCTAGTACTTACAGAACCTAAACAGACATTTGCTTTCAAGTTCAAAATAGAGAAAATAAGTTCGCCTTTGGGAGTTAAACTAAAAGAACAGAACACAATGAATGTGAGCCTAGGCATGCAATATAAGAAAGAGAAAGTATGGCTTCCTGTCTGCTGAAGTTAAATGTAACCTGGAATAATGAATGTGGTAATATACCCAATAATTTAGTAGTCCACATTATTAGAGAACATATGAGAATCATAGAGAAAATGTTGGCAATAGCAATATAAACTTGCATAAGGATAGATAGCTTTACGCAATGAACAAATATTCCATATGGATTAATGAGATCATTTGTATGGTAATATCTTAATCATATGTCATGAAACGTTTGAATCACCTAATTCTACATGTTCTGATAAATAGTACCCATCAAGAAAACCTGTTCTTGTATAGCTATGTTGACACAGAGAGCGGGTTGTTGATCATGAGGACTTTGATAGTTCCCTAATTGTATGATGGTAATATTTCAAGGTAATTAATAATGGATTCTGATTGTGATTTGGGAGAAAACTGCTGACCAGGGCCATGAAAGTATTTATGAGCTGTATAACAGCTACATTTTATGGCAAGCTGGTATGTTGGCATTCTGAGCTCTATGCTAGTTTTATGTACATTTCTATTAATCTGCAAAGTCTTTACAGGACTTGTTGCTTACCTTAGAGTGGAGAAAAGAAAAAAATCACTGGGTCTTTAAGGTGTGGAATCATATTCCATTATTTTTCTTACTGTTTCCTCTATTCATTTCTAACTTCTCCTTTTATGGTGCTCTCTTTTTTCTTAATTTATATGCATTCGTTATTCATTAGGGTTATAAATCCTATGGATCCTGTGTTTTTGCTATAGATATTTTTCCATTTAATATTTAGGTTTTTATACATAGACACTTTATATTTCTTTAGTTCTTTTATTTTTAGTCGACATGTAATTGTACATATTTATGAAATACAGAGTAATAGTTCAATGCATGTATACATTGTGTAATGATCAAATCAGGGTATTAGCATAATATTGAAGATATCTTTTTTGTTGTGAACATTAAAATTCTCTCATTTTGCTTTTAAAAAATCTGTATCAAATTAATGGCTACAAATGCAATTTTATTACGTGGTTATATTGTATAGTAATGAAATCTGGGATTTTAGTGTATCCATCACTCCAATAACATACATTGTACCCATAAGCAATTTCTCATTATCTACCTGCATTGTCTTCTCCCACCCTTCTAAGTCTCCAATGTTTATTTTTCTACACTCTGTCCATGTGTTCACATTATTTAGCTCCCACTTGTAACTGAGAACCTGTGGGTGTTTGCCTTTCTGTGTCTGGGTTGTTTCACTTTGGATAATGACCTCCAGTTCCATCCATGTTGCTGCAAAACACCTGACTTGATTCTTTTTATGTGGCTGAATAGTATTTCGTTGTGTATATATACCACAATTTTCTTTATCCAGTCTTCACTGATAGCCATTTAGGTTGATTCCACATCTTTGCTGTTGGAATGGTGCTGTTATAAACATATAAGTACATGTATCTTTTTGATACAATAATATTTTTCCTTTGGAGGTATACCCAGTAGTGGGAATGCTGAATTGAATGGCAGTTCTATTTTTAGTTCTTTGAGAAATCTCCATACTCTTTTCCATAGACGTTGTGCTAGTTTACTTTTCTACCAAAAACGCTCAAGCGTTCCCTTTTCTCTGCATCCTTGCCAATATCTGTTATTTTTGTCTTTTTAATAATAACCATTCTAACTGATGTAAAATGGTATCTCATTGTGGTTTTAATTGGCATTTCCCTGATGATTAGTGACATTGAACACTTTTTCATATGTCTGTTGGCCATTTGTATATCTTCTTTTGAAAAAATGCCTATTCATGCCCTTTGTCCACTTTTTTTGATAGGGTTGTAATTTTTTTTTTTATTGCATTTTAGGTTTGGGGGTACATGTGAAGAACATGCAAGATTGTTGCATAGGTATACATATGGCAGTGTGATTTGCTGCCTTCCTCCCCATCACTATATCTGGCATTTCTCCCCATGCTATCTCTCCCCAACTCCCCACCCCACCCGCTGTCCCTCCCCTATTTCCCCCTGACAGACCCCAGTGTGTGATGCTCCCCTCCCTGTGTCCATGCGTTCCATTGTTCAACACCCACCTATTAGTGAGAATGTGCAGTGTTTGATTTTCTGTTCTTGTGTCAGTTTGGTGAGGATTATAGTTTTGAGGTTCATCCATGTCCCTACAAAGGACACAAACTCATCATTTTTGCTGGCTGCATAATATTTCATGGTGTATATGTGCCACATTTTCCCTGTCCAGTCTATCATCAATGGGCATTTGGGTTGGTTCCAGATCTTTGCTATTATAAACAGTGCTGCAGTGAACATTCGTATGCATGTGTCCTTATAGTAGAATGATTTATAATCCTTTGGATATATACCCAGTAATGGGATTGCTGGGTCAAATGGAATTTCTATTTCTAGGTTCTTGAGGAATCGCTACACTGTCTTCCACAATGGTTGAACTAATTGACACTCCCACCAACAGTGTAAAAGTGTTCCTGTTTCTCCTCACCCTCTCCAGCATCTGTTGTCTCCAGATTTTTTAATGATCACCATTCTAACTGGCATGAGATGGTATCTCAATGTAGTTTTGATTTGCATTTCTCTAATGACCAGTGATGATGAGCATTTTTTCATATGTTTGTTGGCCTCATATATGTCTTTCTTTTGTAAAGTGTCTGTTCATATCCTTCACCCACTTTCGAATGGGCTTGTTTGTTTTTTTTTCTTGTAAAACTGTTTTAGTTCTTTGTAGATTCTGGATATCAGCCCTTTGTCAGATGGGTAGATTGCAAAAATTTATTCCCATTCTGTTGGTTGCTGATTCACTCTAATGAATGTTTTGCCATGCAGAAGCTACGGAGTTTGATTAGGTCTCATTTGTCTATTTTGGTTTTTGTTGCCAATGCTTTTGGTGTTTTGGACCTGAAGTCCTTGCCTATGCCTATGTCCTGAATGGTTTTGCCTAGATTCTCTTCCGGAGATTTTATAGTGTTAGGTCTTATGTTTAAATCTTAAATCTATCTGGAGTTAATTTTAGTGTAAGGTATCAGCAAGGGGTCCAGTTTCTGCATTCTGCACATGGCTAGGCAGTTTTCCCAACACCATTTTTTAAACAGGGACTCCTTTCCCGATTGCTTGTTTTTGTCAGGTTTGTCAAAGATTGGATGGTTGTAGATGTGTTGTGTTGCCTCTGAGGCCTCTGTTCTGCTCCATTGGTCTGTATCTCTGTTTTGGTACCAGTACCATGCTGTTTTGATTACTGTTAGCCTTGTCGTATAGTTTGAAGTCCAGTAGTGTGATACCTCCCACTTTGTTCTTTCTGCTTAGAATTGACTTGACTGTGCGGGCTCTACTTTGGTTCCATATGACGTTTAAGGTGTTTTTTTCCAGTTCTGTGAAGAAGGTCATTGGTAGTTTGATGGGGATAGCATTGAATCTGTAAATTTCTTTGGGCAGTATGGCTATTTTCACAATATTGATTCTTCCTAACCATGAGCATGGAATGTTTCTTCATCTGTTTGTGTCCTCTTTTATTTCGTTGAGCAGTGGTTTGTAGTTCTCCTTGAAGAGGTCCTTTACGTTCCTTGTTTGTTGTATTCCTAGGTATTTTATTCTCTTTGTAGCAATTGTGAATGGCAGTTCGTTCTTGATTTGGCTCTCTTTAAGTCTGTTATTGGTGTATAGGAATGCTTGTGATTTTTGCACTTTGATTTTATATCATGAGACTGCTGAAGTTGCTTATCAGTATCAGGAGATTTTGGGCTGAGACATTGGGGTCTTCTAGATATACAATCATGTTGTCTGCAAATAGACAATTTGACTTCCTCCTTTCCTATTTGAATACTCTTTATTTATTTTTCTTGCCTGATTGCTCTGGCTAGAACTTCTAATACTATATTGAATAGGAGTGGTGAGAGAGGACATCCTTGTCTAGTGCCCGATTTCAAAGGGAATGCTTCCAGTTTTTGCCCATTCAGTATGATATTGGCTGTTGATTTGTTGTAAATAGCTTTTATTATTTTGAGATACATTCTGTCAATACCTAGTTTATTGAAAGTTTTTAGCATAAAGTGCTGTTGAATTTTGTCAAAGGCCTTCTCTGCATCTATTGTGATAATCACGTGGTTTTTGTCTTTCATTCTGTTTATGTGGTGAATTACATTTATAGACTTGCGTATGTTGAACCAGCCTTGCATCCCTGGGATGAAGCCTACTTTATCATGTTGGATAAGCTTTTTCGTGTGTTATTGCAGTCAGTTTGCCAGTATTTTATTGAAGATTTTTGCATCTATGTTCATCATGGATATTGGCGTGAAGTTTTCTTTTCTTGCTGAGTCTTTGCCAGGTTTTGGTATCAAGATGATATTGGTCTCATAAAATCATTTGGGAAGAATTCCCTCTTTTTGGATTGTTTAGAATAGTTTCAGAAGGAATGGTACCAGCTCCTCTTTGTATGTCTGGTAGAATTCGGCTGTGAACCCATCTGTACCTGGGCTTTTTTTGGGGTGGTAGGCTCTTAATTGCTGCCTCAACTTCAGACCTTGTTATTGGTGTATTCAGGGTTTCGACTTCTTCCTGATTTAGGCTTGGGAGGATGCACGTGTCCAGGAATTTATCCATTTCTTCCAGGTTTACTAGTTTATGTGCATAGAGTTGTCTGTAATAATCTCTGATGATGGTTTGAATTTCTGTGGAATCTGTGGTGATATCCCCTTTATCGTTTTTTATTGCATCTATTTGATTCTTCTCTCTTTTCTTTTTTATTAATCTGGCTAGTGGTCTATTTCGTTGATCTTTTTGAAAAACCAGCTCCTGGATTTATTGATTTTTTTTAAAAGGGATTTTTGTGTCTCTGTCTCCTTCAGTTCTGCTTTGATCTTAGTTATTTCTTGTCTTCTGCTAGGTGTTGAGTTTTTTTGACCTTGCTCCTCTAGCTCTTTCAATTTTGATGATAGGGTGTCGATTTTAGATCTCTCCTTGCTTCTCTTGTGGGCATTTATTGCTATATATTTTCCCCTAGAGACTGCTTTAAATGTGTCTCAGAGATTCTGGTATGTCGTGTCTTCATTCTCGTTGGTTTTGAAGAACATCTTTATTTCTGCCTTCATTTCATTGTTTATCCAATCAACATTCAAGAGCCAGTTGTTCAGTTTCCATAAGCTGGTGCGGTTCCAGTTAGTTTCTGAATTCTGAGTTCCAACTTGATTGCACTGTGGTCTGAAAGACTGTTTGTTATGATTTCCATTCTTTTGCATTTGCTGAGGAGTTATTTGCTTCCAATTATATGGTCAGTTTTGGAGTAGGTGTGATGTGATGGTGAGAAGAGTGTATACTCTGTGGATTTGGGGTGGAGAGTTCTGTAAGTGTCTATTAGGTTTGCTTGGTCCAGGTCTGAGTTCAAGTTCTGGATATCCTTGTTAATTTTCTGTCTCGTTGATCTATCTACTATTGACAATGGGGTGTTAAAATCTCCCACTATTATCATGTGGGAGTCTGAATCTCTTTGTAAGTCATTAAGAACTTGCCTAATGTATCTGGGTGCTCCTGTATTGGGTGTGTATATATTTAGGATTGTTAGCTCTTCTTGTTGCATTGATCGTTTTACCATTATGTAATGTCATTCTTTGTCTCTTTTAATCTTTGTTGGTTTAAATTCTATTTTATCAGAGATGAGAATTGCAACTCCTGCTTTTTTATTTGCTCTCCATTTTCTTGGTAAATCTTCGTCTATCCCTTTATTTTGATCATTTGTGTATCCTTGCATGTGAGATGGGTTTCCTGGATACAGCACACTGATGGGTTTTGGCTTTTTATCCAATTTGCCAATCTGTGTCTTTTGATTGGGGCATTTAGCCCATTTACATTTAGGGTTAATATTGTTATGTGTGAATTTGATCCTGTCATTTTGATGCTAGCTGACTGTTTTGCCCATTAGTTGATGCAGTTTCTTCATTCTGTTGATGCTCTTTACCATTTGGTATGTTGTTGGAGTGGCTGGTACTGGTTGTTCCTTTCTATGTTTTGTGCCTCTTTCAGGAGCTCTTGTAAAGCAGGCCTGGTGGTGATGAAATCTCTGAGTACTTGCTTGTTGGCAAAATATTTTATTTTTCCTTCACTTATGAAGCTTAGTTTGGCTGGATATGAAATTCTGGGTTGAAAGTTCTTTTCTTTAAGGATTTTGAATATTTGCCCTCACTCTCTTCTGGCTTGAAGGGTTTCTGCTGAGAGATCCACTGTGAGTGTAATGGGCTTCCCTTTGTGAGTAACCTGACCTTTCTCTGTGGCTGCCCTTAGCATTTTCTCCTTCATTTCAACCACAGTGAATCTGAAGATTATCTGCCTTGGGGTTGCTCTTCTTGAGGAATATCTTTGTGGTGTTCTCTGTATTTCCTGGACTTGAATGTTGGCCTGCCTTGCTAGGCTGGGGAAGTTTTCCTGGATACTATCCTGAAGAGTATTTTCCAGCTTGGATTCATTCTCTCTGTCACATTCAGGTACACCTATCAAACATAGATCAGTTCTTTTCACATAGTCCCATATTTCTTGGAGACTTTGTTCATTCCTTTTTACCCTTTTTTTCTCTAATCTTGCCTTCTTGTTTTATTTCATTGAGTTGATATTTGACCTCTGATATCCTTTCTTCTGCTTGGTCAATTTGGCTGTTGAAACTTGTATATGTTTCGCGAAGTTCTCGTGTTGTGTTTTTCAGCTTCATCAATTCACTTGTATTCCTCTCTAGGAATTGTTTATTCTTGTTAGCGTTTCATCAGATATTTTTTCAAGGTTCTTAGTTTCTTTGCACTGGGTTAGAACATGTTCTTTTAGCTCACAGAAGTTTCTTATTACCCACCTTCTGAAGCCTGATTCTGTCAATTCACCACACTCATTCTCCATCCAGCCTTCTTCCCTTGCTGGTGAGGAGTTGTGATCCCTTGTAGGAGGAGAGGCATTCTGGTTTTGGGTGTTTTCTTCCTTTTTGCACTGGTTTCTTCCCATCTTTGTGGATTTATCCACCTGTCATCTTTGTAGTTGTTGACTTTCAGATTGGGTCTCTGAGTGGACATCCAGTTTGTTGATGATCAAGTTATTTCTTTCTGTTTCTTAGTTTTCCTTCTGACAGTCTGGTTACTCTGCTGTAGGACTGCTGAGGTCCACTCCAGGCCCTGCTTGCCTGGGGATCACCTGCAGTGACTGCAGAATGGTAATTGTTGCTGCCAGTTTCTTCTTCTTCTATCTTTGCCCCAGAAGGATACCCACTAGATGTCAGTCTGAGCTCTCCTTTATGAGGTGACTCTGGATATACAGGGGTCAGGGAGCTACTTGAGGAGATAGTCTGTCCTTTATAGGATCTCAAGTGCTGAGCTGTGAGCTCCGCCGTTCATTCCGAGCTGCTGGGCAGGTACGTTTAAGTCTGTTGCAGCAGGACTCATAAACTCCCCCCTTTTTTTTCCCAGGTGCTGTGTCCTGGGAAGTTAGGGCTTTATTCATGAGTTTCTGTTGTGCTGCTGCCTTTTTTCAGGCCTGCCCTGCCCAGCGAGGAGGCAGCCTAGTCACTGTCTGCCTGCAGAGACTTTGCTGAGCTGCTGTGGGCACCGCCCAACTGCGGTGTGAAGTTCCTGCAGTCCTGTGTATATGGGTGTAGTTAGAACTGCCCCAGCAATGGCGGCCCACCTCTATAATGGCAGACTCTCTCTGTAATGGCGGGCTGCCTTGGCAGTGGCAGAGTCTCTCTGTAATGGTGGGCTGCCTCAGCGATGGTAACTACCTCTGTAGTGGTGGACTGCCTCAGTAATAGCAGATGCCCCTCCCCCACAGAGCTGGACTATCCTGGGTTCAGCTGTGCTTGCTATGAAGCTCTCGATCTGGAGCATTTCCAATTGCTGCTTTTTGTTGGGGTGGGACCAGCTGAGCCTGATCACCTGGCTCCCTGCCTAAGAGCCCTTTTTTTTTTTTTTTTTTTTTAGTTGAATCGTCGACTCTGTCTGCCAGGTGTTCCAGTTGCCTGTTGAAAAGGTGCCAGGATCTGTGTGATTTCCTGTGCGGCAACTGCACTGGCTGAAACAGCCGCGCTGAGATTCATGGTGCTTTTTTGCCTGGGAATCTCCTGGCCTGGCTCCCTGTTTCTGTCCCCTTTTTAATCAGTTGAATGGGCAACTGTGTCTGCCAGGAGCTCCAGTCGCCAGCTAAAACGGCACCCAGATCCGTGGATTTTGTACAGAGAACCGCCACACTGGCGAAAACAGCCATACTGGCCAAAACAGCCACGCCGGCCAAACCCTCCACCTGGGAATCTCCTGGTCTGTGGCTAATAAAAATCTGTCTGGAAATGCAGCTTCCACTCACCCTCTGCGCTTTCTCTGGGAGCTGCAATCCTTAGCTGCTCCTAATCGGCCATCTTGGATCCCTCCTCAGGGTTGTAATTTTTATTGTTGAGTTGTTTGATTGAGTTCCTTGCAAAATTCTAAATATTAGTTCACTGTTGGATGCATTGTGTGAAAATATTTTCTCTCCTTCTGTGGGTTATTTGTTCATTCTGTTGATTGTTTCCTTTTCTGTGCAGAAGCTCCTTAGTTTAACTCAATTCCATTTGTCTATTTTTGTTTTTGGTGCTTGTGCTTTTGAAGTCATACCCATAAAAATCTTTGCCTATACCAGTGTCCTGAGGCATTTACCCTGTGTTATCTTCTAGTAGTTTTATAGTTTGGAGTCTTATGCTTAAGTCTTTAATACATTTTGAGTTGATTTTTGTATATGGTGAGAGTTAGGAGTCTAGTTTTATTCTTCATATGAATATCAAATTTTCTCAGAATTCTTTATTTTTATTTGTATATTTATATTTGAGACTGAATTTGGCTATGTTGCCCAGGCTGGAGTGTAGTAGTGCCATCTCAGCTCAGTAACCTCCACCTCCCTAGTTCAAGCAATTCTCCTGTCTCAGCTTCCCAAGTAGCTGAGATTATAGGCACATGCCACTATGCCTGGCTAATTTTTTTTTTTTTTTTTGTATTTTTGGTAGAGATGGGGCTTCACTGTGTTAGTCACGATGGTCTCTATCTCCTGACCTCAAGTGATCTGCCTGCCTCAGCCTCCCAAACTGCTGGGATTATGGGTGTGAACCACCATGCCCAGCGTCTCAGAACTATTTATTGAAGAGAGCATTCTTTCTCTGATGTTTGGTGTCTCGGTCAAAAATCAGCTATCTGTAAATATATGCACATATTTCTTTCTTCTCTATTCCATGCCATTGGTCTATGTGTCTGTTTTTTTACCAATACCATGCTGTTTTAAGGTACTATAGCTTCATGGTATAATTTAAAGTCAGAGTCTGATGCTTTCAGCTTTGTTCAATGATGCTTTCAGCTTTGTTCATTTTGCTTAGGATTGCTTTGGTTATTCAGAATCTTTTGTGATTCCATACAAATTTTAGGATTTTTTTTCCTATCTCTTTGAAAAATATTGTTGGTATTTTGATAGAGGCTTCTTTGAATCTGTTGATTGCTTTGAGTATCATGGTTATTCATATAGTTTGAATATTTGTCCCTGCCCAAATCTGATGTTAAATTTCAATTCCCAATACTGGAGGTGTGGAATTGTGGGAGGAGTTTGGATCATGGGGATAGATTCCTCATCCCTTTCTGCTGTTGTCACAATAGTTGGTGAGTTCCTATGAGATCTGGTTATTTAAAAGTGTGTGTCTTCTACCCATTTACTCCCCAACTCATTCTCTCTCTCTTCCTCTGTCTCTGTTGCTCCTGCTTTTGTCATGCAATGTGCCTACTCCCTCTTCATCTTCTGCTGTGACTATAAACTTTCTGGGCCTGCCTTAGAAGCCAAGCAGATGCCAGCACAATTCTTCCTCTAAAGCTTGCAGAATTAAGAGCCAGTTAAACCACTTTTCTTTATGAATTACTCAGTATCAGGTATTTCTTTGTAGAAGTGCAGATGGCTTAATACGGTCAGTTTAACAATATTGATTCCTCTGATCCATAAGCATGGGATATCTTTCCCTTTATTTCTGTCCTCTTCAATGTCTTTCATCAGTGTTTTGTGGTGTTCCTTGCAGAGATCTTTCACCTTCTTGATTAAATTTATTCATATGTATTTTTTGGGTGTGGCTATTGTGACTGGGATTGCATTTTTATTTTCTTTATCAGCTAGTTCATTATTAGTGTATGGAAACACTGCCAAATTTTGTATGTTGATTTTTTTTGTTTGACACTTTCACTGAATTTGTTCATTAGCTCTAAGAGTTTTTGTGGTGGCGTCTTTAGGTTTTTCTGTATATAAGATTATGTCTTCTGCAAAGAGAGTCAATTGGAATTCCTCTTTTCTAATTTAAATTTCCTGTACTTCTCTCTTGTTCCTAATTGCTCTTGTTGGCACTTCCAGGACAATAGAGAATAACAGTGATGAAAGTGAGCATCCTGTCTTCTTACTGTTCTTAGAAGAAAGGCTTTCAGCTTTTGCCCATTTAGTATGATTTCAGTTGTGTGTTTGTCATTTGTGACCTTCATTGTGTTAAGGTATGTTTCTTCTATGGCAAATGTTTTGAGAGATTTTATGAAGTGATGTTCAATTTTATCAAATATGTTTCTCCATCTATTGAGACATTTATATAGATTTTATTCTTGATATTGATGAATGATAAATCACATTTATTTTTTTGCATACATTGAAACATCCTTGCATGCCTGGGATAAATCCCACTTGATGATAGTGTTTTATCTTTTTGATGTGTTATTGTATTGAGTTTGCTCAGATTTTGGGGAGAGCGTTTGCACTAGGTTCATCAGTGATAATTGCCTGTGGCTTTTTTGATGTTCTTGTCTAGTTTTGGCGTCAGGGTAATTCTGGCCACATAGAATGAGTACGGAAATATTTCAGTGTTTTATAATAGCTTGAGAAGAATTGGTGCTAGTTCTTTTCTAAAAGTTTGGTAAATTTCAGCAGTAAAGCCATCTGGTCATGGGCTTTTCTTTGTTGAGAGAAGCAGTTATCTAACATCAGAAATCATCTGACATTTATACAAACTTTTTGGTGTGAGTTGAAAGTGATTACAGAATATGGAACTGTGAAACAACCACCACCTACATCTGAAACAAGACTTAAGTATTCTGCAAATTAGATGTAATATTTAACAAATTTTAGAACACCAAAACAGGGATGCCTGTTAGGTATGTCTTTCGTATTAGGAAGTAGACATGTATTTGTATTTTAAAATCATTTTGAAATACGATTTTCTTACAAATAAAAATGATTCATGTAGTATAACTGGCTTTTAACTCTACATTTATAAAAGTATCTCTCTGGTCCATTTGTACTTATTTACATACCATCACAATTTTCTTTCACAGATTCTTCATGTGAAAGCTATTTTACAGGATATGGTAGAAATAGCTTTTTTATGTCAAACTAAAACATGTAAAGATCATTCCTACCATAAGCCAATACAAATTAAAATGATTTACAAATCACAAGAATATGTTTTCAAGTTTTCTGTTGTAGACACTGCATTTTACATTAGTTTCCAACTAAATATGACTTTTAGAGCAGAAAAGTTTTATATTTGTAATGTAACTTTTTATATCCACATTAATTACCATACAGTACAAATTCCTCATTGGAAAACTATCCTAAAAGCAACTGTAAAATAGTATTTTGACTTAATTTTAAAGGAATTAAGAATAAATTTGGGCATTAAACTGTGTATATCTCAAAAGGATTGAGTCAATTTTGAAATGAGGGTAAAATTTACTGTAGAGATTAATTTTCAAGTAAACTATTTTATTTGAGCTATCAAATGTGTCTAAGAAAATGCAAATGGATCTCAAAACAAACTCAGGGTAAAATTTACTGTAGAGATTTAATTTTCAAGTAAACTATTTTATCTGAGTTATCCAATGTGTCTAAGAAAATGCAAATGGACCTCAAAACAAACTTTAAAATTTCTCTCAGGAACAAAGAAACTGAGCTTAATTTCATTACTGTAATTGTCATTTGCAGACCTGCTCCATTGGGCTTCTTTGTGATGATGAAATAAGGAGAATTAGCTGTTTACCTCCCATCTTTCAAAGAACAGATGCCATTTTCATACAGACATATACAGTTCCCCCTTCTGAGACTTTGGTCAGTAGCTTTCCATCTGTAAAGGCTACAAGAATATCGACCATAAAGGACACTTACCCAGTTGATCAAGGTAAGTAAAAGTGAGTAAGATATTAAGAAGTTTGAGGTTGAAAAAGTTGTGTTGTAAAAGCATATCTTCTGAGTTATTTAAATCTTTTGTTTCTAAGATACATTGTTTTTAGAGGTATAAAATTGAGCATTATTGGCTATGTGTCCTATTTTAAGTTTTGTTTTAAGCAATGTCATTTTCTAATACTATTTCTGGATCAGTAAAAAAATGTAAATTAACAGTTTCTATTTTACTGTGTAAATTTTGATAGACAACTGGACCTCAATCGCAGCACATTTTGTTTAAATAGGGCCTTGTGCTACTTGCTTCAATGGGTCTTTATTTAATATTCTCTGAGTCATTAATGTAATTTATATATTTCTATCAAATTATTTGATTAACACTCAGATAAAAGATATGTGGTTATTTTCTATCGTGAATTATTTTAACAACTTGAAGCTGTTTCTTACATGTCCTATTATTTAACTTTCTAAATCAAGTGATGTCATATTGTAAACGGTACATTGTATATTAAATTTCAAATTTAATCTTCATGTAGTCAGTGTCATGTATGATAGAGTAAGAATTATAGCTCTTAATAAATTTCTTGTTTAAGGAAAAATAATTTTGAGAGGTATTGGAAATTCTAAATAGAAAGGTAACTTTTTGATTTTTTGTCTATGTAATTTCTATTCTTTTAAAGAATTAAATTTAAATAGAGTGTTATTTAATAAAAAGAAGAACATTTTGCCTCTTGAAAAAGTAAAATAACATTTTAAACATTTCTAACCTGATAGGTCAAATATTCATTGGTTGTGTCAGTGACAAGGAGTTGTAATTTTTCATGTTTTCTATTTCAAAAGAATCATTTAGTTGGGAATATGTGAATTATGTGTAGTGTCATTTGTTCTGACTTTAGCCCTCCCATGGAGTGTGAGTAATAAGAATCTTTGCATTTATGCAATTTTTGAAGTCATTAAACATTCTCATAAAGTTTTATTAGGAATATGATTTATAGAACCATATTTGTCTGCATATAATGGATGTGAGGTGGCAGTACAATTTGCTGAAGACTTAGCCCAGAGCCAAAGGTGTTCATTTTTCATTCATTTTTCTAATTTTTTTTCACTTTTCCTTTCTGTAGGTCCAAAACAGACAGGTATTGTCAAGCATGACATTCTCCCAACCACGGATTGGGCAACTTTAAGAATTAGCACATCCTTGGAAAGCTACTTACTCGAAGAATTGCTTGTCACTAGAGAGCTTTCAGCAAAACATAGTCTTCTTTCTTCCACAGATGTTTCCCCTTCTGGATTTCTGAACTTCGGTATTCATGACCCAGCACAAACTGACCAGGGCAAAACATCTGTATCAGATATGCCTATTCAAACTTCAGCAGCCACGCTAGGTTTCTTTCCCTCTGATAGGAGAGCAAGCACCCCATTTATCATGTCTTCCTTAATGACATATTTTATTTTTCCGACACAATCTTTATTATTTGAGAACTATCAGACTGTTGCTTCATCTGCTACCACAATGACTTCAGTAATTAGAAGCATTCCAGGGGCTGATATTAAGTTAAACAGGCACTCATTACTCTCCTGTGGATTCCTGCTTACAGCTGCCTCCATAAGTGCAACTCCAGTTGTCTCTAGGGGGGCTCAAGAGGATATTGAAGAATATTCAGCTGTTTCTTTAATTTCAGGAAAAGAGCAGTGGAGATTGCTGAGCTCCTCGATGTCTCCCACTTTTCCTGCTAAGATAATTATATCTAAAAACGTAACCATCTTAAACTCATCAGCCCTGCACCAATTTGGTACAAAAGCCTTCATTCCCAGTGAATATCAGGTTATTACTGAAGATTCAAGCAGCCAGAGACTCAAAAACATCAAATCACAGGCTGCTGATTCTTTAAGAGAATTAAGCCAAATATGTGCAACGTGTTCTATGACTGAAATAAAATCCTCTCCTGAATTCTCAGATCAAGTTTTGCGTAGCAAACATTCCCACTTTTATGAGACATTCTGGATGAACTCAGCGATATTAGCCAGCTGGTATGCACTAATGGGAGCTCAAACTATCACTTCTGGGCATTCATTTTCTTCTGCTACTGAAATAACACCATCAGTGGCATTCACAGAAGTGCCATCTTTATTTCCTTCTAAGATGAGTGCAAAAAGAACAATTTTATCCTCATCCTTGGAAGAATCCATTACCCTGTCAAGTAATTTGGATGTTAATTTATGTTTGGAGAAGACTTGTTTATCCATTGTCCCTTTACAAACTATGTCTTCAGACTTGATGCATTCTGATTTGACTTCACAACCAAATAATGATCAACTGTCAGTATCAGAAAACATTTTAAAACTATTGAGAATAAGACAATATGGCATAACTACGGGACCCACTGAGAAACTAAATCAAGATAGCTTATTGGACATGGAAAAATGTAAAGGATCTCACACACTGTTCAAACTTCACCCAAGTGATAGTTCTCTGGATTTTGAGTTAAACTTACAAAGTCATCCAGATGTTACTTTAAAGACATATTCAGAAATTATACATGCAGATGACCTCAAAAATAATCTTCCACCATTGACAGTCTCAATTCCTGATTTTTCAGAAGTATCCACCAATGTTGCATTTTACACAGTTTCAGCAACTCCAACACTTTCAATACAGACTTCCTCCATGTCTGTAACTAGGCCAGACTGGCCATATTTTACAGATTATATGACCTCTCTTAAAAAAGACATCAAGACTTCTTCAGAATGGTCCAAATGGGAACTTCAGCCTAGTATGCAGTATCAGGAATTTCCTACTGCCAGCCGTCATCTTCCCTTCACTAGATCTCTTACTGTGTCTTCACTGGAATCCATTCTGGCACCTCAACAGCTGATGATTTCTGGTGAGTTTCTCAGTTTCTGTTCAGTAAACTTTTAGAAATGAATTTCTTTTCTATAGAGAAGAAAGGGCCTGTCATGGTCACCAGGGGCTCTAAACAGTCTCATTGTAATCAGGGCAGCAGTCAGTTCAATGGAGAAGGCACCTGCTGTTGTACCTGACACAGATGGTTATTCTTTATGCACTGCCACAAAGGCTACCAGATCAATACAGTAGTAGGTTGGAGACAGCTATACTGCTGGCAAGCAATCAGAAACTGAACTAGTTCAATTCATTACAACAGATCTTTCAAAGTTTAGAAATAACTTTTATTATTCTCATTTCTTGAAATAGCTTCTTTGTCAGGTTGAACGCAATGTAACATACTCTTTCTAACGTTACCTTCAGTGCTGGCAATTTTTAATATGGGAAAGATGAAATCACTGGAACTTTATTGAGATTTCCTGTCCTCTATGGCATGGTATATGATTTTTAAATTTAAAGTTGTAGTGTTTCATTTTATATAATTCAGAATATAAGTTAGTTCTATGTCTTTTATTTAACAAAAGCAGTATATAAATATTGAAAGAGATAATGTCTGTGAATTTGAATTCAGAGTCTTCGTGTATTAATGACAATCCAGTTTTCTTAGATAACACTTGTTACTTTAAAGCACATTTGAGATCACGAATCTCTTCTATCCTTTTAATTGCTATCAAATTGGCAAGGATGTAAAAAAGGAAAAGAGTTTAAAGAATTGCATTTATCAGAAAGAGAACATTTTTCATTATTTAAAGAAGTTCTATCTTGTGGAGTTTGTAAGTGTTACTTTGTGGCAGCGAAATTAATTTTCCTTTGACAAAAAAATTTTTTACTGTTTTTATGTCTGTATATGTATGGGTGTGTGTTTTTGCTTCACATATTACCTCAACCTTTAAAAGGCTTTATGTGTGTAATTTATGGCTGAAAATTCAGTAACATGAAAGAACAAGTCATTCTGTTTGGTGGTATGTTCAATATGCTGTAATTTTCTCTACTCAGTTTCTTAACATGATAAATTAATTACAAGTTTAAATGTAGTATTCTCCTTGTATGTTTATAGGCCTGTGGTAAACATGTGATTTAGCCGTTATGACCCCCATACAATGCCTAATGTGTCTTTTCTCACATATAAGGTTCTTAGTTTCTATGTAACAGAGTTAAAATGTAGCTCAAATAATTTGCTTCCTAACCGCCTCTTGGAAATAATCAGGACACTAATTCTTTATGACCAGGAAATAAAACTTTAAGTTTGGTCTTCTTAAACATAATCCTGCTACTTTACGCTTTTCCCATCCTTCATTCCTATTGCAACTTTTCTTTGATTATTTTGATCTCACGCACATCTCTTAATCTCCTTCCAGTTTTTCTTGCCTTCCCAATCATTTAGGCATTATAATACACCATTTGCGATGCATTCGTTGGCATTCTCCAACATGTTCATCAGGGTCACATTGGTGAATAAACACACTCTAATTGGGTATTTGGGGAGAGTTTAATAGAGTGATTATTTACTAAAATGTGGGTAGAGTTTAAGAAAATCTAAGGATAGTATGGTTCTGAAGAGACCAATAACAGCAAAACATAGTTACCAGCATTGAGCCTAAAGAAACAGAGGAAAGAGAAGGACCAGAACTTTAAAAGGAAAGCTTCTAGGTTACAGAAGCTGTAGCCTTTGGAAATAGGACATAAGTAATCCAATGCGAACAGATAGGGAGGAGACTAGAGGATACCAGACAACCCCTTTCCTGTTGGCTTCTAGTCTTCTGCAGGTGCTTCTTGTTAACCAAACGCCCTCAGTAGCTGGAGGCTGAAGCCAGTCCTTTGAACTGATCTCCAGTGTTTTCAGGGTAGAATAAACAAGAGTGGAAAGAAGATCTGCAAGAGCAAATGTTGATATATTATATTTTGTCAAAATTCATAATAATGTCTTGTTTCACTAAAAATCTTATGGATTCCCTTAACTAGGCTCTTAATTCTTTTAGGCTATCCTCATTAATTTTGAATTGGCTTCCTAAAATGTTCATCACAGTGATTATTTTAACTTTTTTCTAATATTTCCTAGCATAAATGTCATAACCATCTTAGTTGTTCAGCAAATGAACTTAGTTTTAACTTCTTAACTGAAAAATACCATCTAGTCTAATTAGTCTTATTTCCAGACTCTATCTTAAAATTATCTGGCAGTGAAGGAAAGGAAAATAAGAAGGCTTGGTGATACAATTGTTCCAGAGCTTTATGCTTAAAAGCCTATTCCTTATCCATGGAATTACTTTCACACCTTGTCAAAACTCAATCAATGCTATACATGTGGGCAAACTTCTGGAGTCTTAGTTTTTTTCCTGTTAATCCATGTCTTTCTTTTACCCAGTTCCAAACTGTCTTGATTACTATAGTATTTTCTTCTTTTAAAATTGTTTTTCAAAATGTAGATGCAGATGTTTTCATAGTGGTCATTGTTTGGTATTCATGAAAGATTGGGTTCTAGGAACCTGCAAATACCAAAATCCATAGATGCTCAACTCCCTTACGTGAATTAGCATAATATGGCATGTAACTTACACACATCCTCCCAAATCCTTATTACTATACTAGAAGGACATCTGTTTCTCCTCCAAAATCTTATAATACTTCTTAAACTGAATTGGAAAACCATGGCCCTTGAAGCCAAATCTTTTTCCATGCCTGCTTCTGTAAATAAAGATTTATTCAAACACAGACATGCCTATTTGCTTACATATTGTCTATAGCTGCTTTCATACTTAATGTCACAAAAGAATGAGGAGGTGTCGAGGTCATATGACCTACACAACCTGAAATACTTACTGTCCAGCACTTTATAGAAAATGTTTGTCAGTTCCTACGTGAAACACTTGCATAGAGGTTAGCTAATATTTGACTAAAATAAGTACGATGGAAAAATCTACCTGTTTACTTGTTTTCCTATATGTATGCCTAGTTTGTTATTTGATTTTTTTTTTAACCAAGTTACTCTCTAGGCACAATGTATTTATATCATTGTTTGATTTAAATCTCATTATAATATACTTTAAATAGAAATAGAATGACAAATATTTCCAGGATGATAAGAGATTAGTATAGTAATCATATATTTTATTACACATACAAGGATCTGGAAAATTTTATTTTATCATTGAAAAACCTAGGTATAGAGATATATTTTTGATGATAAAGGAAATTTGATAATTTAACACTGTATTGCTTATTGGAAATTTGTAATTATATTAAGGTCAGCAAACTTAAAACTAACATACCTTACTATAAATATGAACTTAATATAAAAATGCAGTTGAAATACATATGCAATAAAGTACCTAAAGTAGCAAGCCCATCATTTTAGAGTCTCTTGCTCTGGCAAATTTTTCACTTTGTATTGGGCCATGAGGAAAAAATTTGACACTCTGAGCAACCTCTTGTGATTAGCAAGGTGAGGCATCATGGAGCCACCTCTATCAACATGTTTTTTCTTTGAGTTTTGTGTACTTTTTGAAGTGCATAATTGCTGGCTCTGTGGTACAGTGATTGCTCTGTTAAATTGAATCAAAGTTCTTTTCTCTGATATCTTCTAAACTGGACAAGTTTGTGTGATTTATTTTTTATTTTATTTTTATTTTTTGAGATGGAGTTTCACTCTTGTTACCCAGGCTGGAGTGTAATGGCACAATCTCGGCTCACCACAACCTCTGAGTCCTGGGTTCCAGCAATTCTCCCACCCAGCTGGGACTACAGGCGTGGGCCACCATGCCCAGCTAATTTTTGTATTTTTTAGAGTTGGGGTTTCAGCATGTTGACCACGATGGTTTCAATCTCTTGACCTCGTGATCCACCTGCCTCGGCCTCCCAAAGTGCTGGGATTATAGGCATGAGCCACTGCACCCAGATGATGTGATTTAATTTAACATACAAAGGAAATAAAATTTAAGAGAAAAAGGGAACATATTCTAGCAATTTGTCACTGTTTTCCTATAGCAGTGTGACTATATATTTTTTTCTACTAGTTATTTGGGAAGGAAACAAGAAAGAACAGCCAGAGCTTCATGAACCAGATAGTCTCAAATAGCAACGGATAGGAAAAATAGAGTGTTTAAGTTATGGGTATTTCATTTTTAGTAGTAAAATTCTAAATTTAAAAGTGTACACTGTTGATAAAATTCTAATAAGTGACATGGGCATTTCCTCCAAGAATAAAAAGGATAAGTTAAGATATTTAATAATTAATAATAAATTTAATAATCATTAAACAAGACAAAAATGGATAGTTTATTAAATGTGTTCACTTTTTCTTGTTTGCTTCTTTCTAAAAAGATTGACATCTTCAGATCTTTTTGGCAACTATAATGTTTCCTACTCATACCAATATGTAAATAGCTCACAACAATATTTGGTGTAATAGTTAATGCTGAAACAGAAGAGAGAGTTCCATTAAACTCATTAACAGTTCAAAATGCCTTATGTACACATGTACAAATATTTCGTAGACATAATTTAGAAAATATAATGGAAAAATGCATCCAGTGTCTCGGTCTATTTGTGCTACTATAACAAAATACCACAGAATAGGTATTTATTTCTCATTTCTGGAGGCTGGTAAGTTCAAGATCAGGTGCCAGCAAGTTCAGTGAGAATCTGGTGAAGGCTGTTTCCTCATATATAGTGCATTCTAGGTGTCCTCATGTGGAAGAAATGTCACAAGGGCTGAACTCACCAATCAAGCACTGTTACCAGACACTAATTACATTCATAAGGGAGGATACTTCATGGCCTAATTTTCTCCTAAGTACCCTACTTCTTAATACTGCAGCATTTGGGATTGAGCTTCAACCTGAATTTTAGAGTAGACACAAATATCCAAATCATAGCCTTAAGCAACAAAAAATTCAAACTGTTGCTTGTTAAAACCATACGGTACAGTTTAAAAGGTAAAATTTACCAACCATAAAAGTATATAAATGGACATGTGATATCTAAATTTGAGTGCTTAGAAATGTAGGCTCTTAATATTACATACAATATATGAAAAGTGTAAAGTAATTCCAAACAAGTCCGAACAGGATAATACTTAGAACTCATATTTTAAAGTGCAGGAGTATAACCAAGAAAGGGCCGAAGAGAAAGGGCAATAAGAGAACATGTATGTTTAGGTAACGTATTAAAACTATAGTTAAGATATTATATTTCTCCAGTCAGTGCTGATAAAAGGAAATACAATAGAAAGTATAGATACACATGCTATATAAAATTACATCCAAGGGGGCATTGTGAGTTCATAGAGAAAGATTTACTGAATTCTGTTGATGCACTGCTTTATTTTGAAAACTTTCTCTACATTTCAGATCAAAATAAATTCTATTAGGAATAAGCACATAAAATTGAAAAACAAAACATTAAATGATCTGAATACAAATGCCAACATTTATTTTAGATAAAGTGAGTATGTGTGCAGGTTTGTTACATGATGTATTGTGTGATGCTGAGTTTTAAGGTACAGATTCTATCACCCAGCTAGTGAGCGTAGTATCCAATAGGTAGGTTTTTCAACCCCTGCTTGCTCCCTCCCCCAATTCTACTGATCCACAGTGTCTACCATTCCTATCTTTATGGTAATAGGTACTCACTGTTTAGCTGCCACTTACACATGAGAACATGCATATTTTGTTTACTGTCCCTGTGTTAATTCACTTAGGATAATGACCTCAAGCTGTACACATATTGCTGCAAAGGACTTGATTTTGTTCTTTTTTATGGCTGTGTAGTATTCGATGATATGTATGTACCACATTTTATTTATCCAATCCATCATTGACTGGCACCTGGGTTGGTTTCATGTCTTTGCTATTATGAATTGTGCAGTGATAAATATATAAGTGTGTGTGTCTTTTTGATAAAAACTATTTTATTTTGAGTATATATCTGGTAATGAGAGTGCTGGTTCAAATAGTAGTATTTGATCTCTAAATGGAAATTTTTAAAGTCTGAAAGCAAAATTAGAAAATAATAAATTAAATGTTGATAGTGAGTACATTTTATAGTACATTAACTAAAACTAGTACCTTTCTAAGCCAAAACATGATCTTAAATATTGTTAAAGAAAATATAGGCGGCCATGTTTTGCCTTATAAGACAGACATATGATTATTAAGTATTCTTTTAAATTTGATGAGAAAATGCTGACCACTGGAACAGTAAAACAATTTTCAAATAAAAGCTATAAATATGCATTAAAATATATTCAAAAATTAAGAACAACCCAGTATCAAATTCAAAATGGAACATAAATTTTAACTACCTGTTTGTATTTTTTTTTTCTAATTGTAATGGTCTGAAGTAGGAAAGTCACAGTGAAGGCACTCTATAGTTGGGAGAGTAAATTGGCACCATCTTTCTAGAAGATTATTTACTAACAGAAATTTTAAAAGCATTAATTTCAATTTTAGAAAATTATTACTGATGAAAATGATATTACTAAAATTAAAATTTGAAAACAATTATCCTAAGATGGTGGCTTTATTACATAAATGCTGACATGGGAAACTGATTCATCCTATGAAACAAAAATGATAAAACCATGTATACAACCTATTTTTAAATACATGTATACGTGCACACCACATATATTTAACCTAACTCTTCCAGAAACTTAATACTATTTTTAATACTTATTTTTATTTTCTGCATGTTTTACACATTAGTATATACTTTTTATCAGGATGAAATGTTTTTGCAAATATGTGTGTATAGTGAGAGATTAAGAATTTTTCAGAAAGCATATTTGATAATTTTATTCATATTAGATTAAAATATTTACAAAATTTTTGAAAAATATGTAGAAAATTATTATAAGTCATAGCATTATAACTGTTAACAGGAAATCAATTGAAAAAGGTATAGTATATATCTTGCATGGAACACAGAGCTATATTTTATGTCCGAACATGCTATCTACATATTTTTAATAAAATTATTATGTTTATGTTGAAATCATTAATCACATTTCTACAGCATTATTTACATTTTAGTGAAATTAGAAGAACAATTTAATGGAATTAATCACATCATTTTATTCACTATCCAGTTGTTCATAATGGTCTACTTTGTGACAGGCACCAGCCACAAGTATGATTGTTTGCCTTCTTGCTTATTTGGGCCCAGAAATGTTCAAATATGAGCTACAATTCTTTAAAATAATAACATCTTTCTTTGTTTTCTACCTATTTTGAATCATATGTTTATATCCTAGAGTGTTTTGAATAATGTTTACATCCCAGGGTTTTCAAAGTCCTCATTCTTATATTTACATTTTGTAAACCAGCAAATGTGGAAGAAGTTTTCCTTCTTATTAAAACTATTAAACACCAAAGATGTTCTTACTATAATTGAAATGTAGACACTTCCAACAATACCTCCCAAAGTTATTTTACAATGTGAAGAGCCATTCACAACCCTTTTCCTGTGGTCAAGGAAGTATTTGCATAGAAGACAGAAGCTTTTGTAACAATATGTAGTAGTCACTTTTGTTCTAACTTACTTAGAATATATACAATTCACCCCATTGAGAACTGACCCAATGAATGCTGCTGGTTTTCCTATAGTGTCCGACTGTTTCTGCTGAAACCCAGCACACACGAGCAATAAGATCAGAATTAAAATCCTGGCACTTTCTTTCCTGTACATCTCCTAGCATTTTCCTAAAAAATGAAAGCCCTGAGCTTCTGTGTTGTTTTATATTGTGCTAGTTTGCAGTATTCCAGAGCATTATTTGCATTTTATTCCCACTAGTCACCGCATGGAATAGTGTTATTGACATTATATACAAAATACAGTAGAGTGGTTGTGATAGTTTAATAATACAAACATTTTTGTGCATGCTACAGGTCTTTGGTTTTGAAATACTTTCATTTTCATTACTGAATACCCATCTCAGTGGTACATGACCTTGGAAAAATAGCATAGAACAAGGATTGGCAAACTATGGCCTGCAGGCCAAATCGGCCCCAATCTCCATTTTTGTAAAGAGTTTTACTGTAACACAGCTATAACTATACCAATTTATGAACATCAGCAGTCCCCAAAATTTCTGGCACAAGGGACCAGTTTCATGGAAGACAGTTGTTCCACGGGGGACTGGGGGATGGTTTCAGGATGAAACTGCCCTACCTCAGATCATCAGGCATTAGTTAGATTCTCATAAGAAGCACGCAACTTAGATACATGTGCAGTTGACAATGGGGTTCACCTCCCATGAGAATCTAATGCAGCCGTTGATCTGATGGGAGGCAGTAAAGCTTGCTCCACTGCTTACCTCCTGCTATGCAGCCAGATTCCTAACAGGCCACAGACAGGCACCGATCCATGGCCCCGGGGTTGATGACCACTGGTTTACATATTATCTATGACTAATTTTGTACAATGACAGCAAAGTTGAATAGTTGGGATAGAGGTTGCATTACCCAAAGCAAGCCCAGAATACTTGCAGAATTCTTCTTTATAGGAAAAACTTGCCAGCCTCTGATACAGTGATATGAGTAAATTTTGACAATTCTCAATTTGGTTTACTTTACTTTTCTGGTCAAGTGTTAGTGTCAGCCATACATGAACTCAGAAAAGTTTAGATTTCAGACCTCCTTAATCCTATTGTTCTATCTCAAGTCACAATGTCCCTGTCTTCTCTACCACTCTGATGGCAGCCTATCATAAAGACATAGACAGTGGTAGACACCCATTATCTGCTCTTTGTGAAGCCCTCAGATCTCTCCAGTGTTGGCTTCAGGAGTGTGTGATCTCAGAAGGACTTCACACTTGCTGGAGCTGTAGTTTGTAATAGCTGTAATAGCTCAGTGAGACTCAGAGAGAGTACGAGGTAATAGCATTATACAAGCCATTGGCTTCCAGAAAGCATTGTTAGAATATACACAAATCAGAAAGTAAAATGAAAGTCGTTGAGTTAGTTTTCCTCAGTATTTCTACTGTTGTGATAAGAATAAAATGCATGTACGAACCATGAAATATGAATTTTGTCATTTTGATGTTTCCTGCTAATTGTTAAATTCTCTTATATTTGTCATTAAAGCTGACGTTACACAACATAAAGACAAATGATAGTATTTATGCCAATATTTGAAAATGTTAACTTTTCTTACATAGAATGATATTAAACAGCATATAAAATACCATAAAATAATGAAAAAAGGCCTTAAAAAAGCTTTATATCTAATTATCCGTAACAGCACATTTTCTCTACTTTTTTGAGCAAATAGTCCTGATTTTCATTTTCAACTCAGCCCAGAAAATTTTTTATGTAGCCCTGTCCATGGTGCTACTATTTTGTAATTTCCTTCTCTACTCTGCCACCCCAGTTTTATGCAGACTCCTCTTCACGTGCTGACCACTTAACTGTTAGAATCCTTCAGCATCTGCTCTGAGATGTTTCCCATCACTCTCTTTCTTCCTTCTTCCTTTCTTTCTACATATCTTTCATTCTCTGGTCAAATGCTTTTTCCTTTATTCTACAATTTGTCTTTGCATTTTCACTCATAGCTTCAAATATGTGCAGAGATATATACCCTCTTATTTTGTACTGTTTATTGTGTTTCACCTATAAGCCTGTCAATACTTTAAACTTGAAATAAAATTGCTACCTTTCCAACACCAAAATCTCCATCTCTTTCCCTACCCATATTTTATTTCCCCTGACTCATTTCTCAGGTGAAACTTACATCCATCTGGATTTCTAAACTTCAGACTAAACTTTATTTTATCAAAAATATTATGAGTTTTCATTATGAATTATCTCATTCAGCTTTTATGTCTGTTTATTTTACTCCAGTTTTGGCTCTTATGATCTCTTTTGAACTAATGCAGTACTTTCTAAGTGGACAATTTGTAGTCTCTATTCTTTCTATTCTGTCTTCTACATTAGGAGGTTTAAAAATAATATATACTTTTATGTATTATTTTCATTCCTCTATTTTAAAAAGTTACAAGAGTTACTCATTTTTTATTAGAAAAGTTTTAAAATCTTTAGCATTCCAACTAGAATATTCAACCTGATTGCATCATCTAAAGTCATTCTCTACCACTCATTTCTAACCTGTTTTATGAGTCACCATTACTCAGTCCTGTCATGCAGTTGCACAACTCCGCACTTTAGTGTTCACAGTCCCTCCTCATGAATGCCCTTTATTGCCCAGTTTATCAGAATTCCTGTCCTAAGGCCCAGTTCAAACATCACTGCCTATTGGAAGACTTCTGTTTAAAAAAAAATCTTGAAGATTTAATTTTTTCCCTTGATCCTTGCTCCTAGAGAATATCGTGCATAACTCAATGTTACCTTGACTTTGGCCGTTTGTTGTTTCTGTTAGTTTCCTTCAGCAGTATTTGGGCTTTTTCAGGAGGAGTTACATGTTAATAGATATAATGTTTTATCCAAAGCTTTGCTATAAGGATGGAGATCCCAGAAAAGGCTGTAAGACATCTATCTTAAAAATTGTCACGAAGACTTATCAACCCAAAATAGGTTAAGAAGGCTTAGCTGTGAAAGTTTTTTATGAACAGAGTAATGTAAGCTATGAATATGTAGAAATCTAGGAATGGAGAACACACTGAGACTAAAAAAATAAATAAATCGAATGCAACTGGTTCCTAAGGAAGAAGCTGAGTGGCTCAATATACAGTAATCCCAATAAATTATCAACTTAATTATGGCTAAGAGCAACTTTGAATGGGTAAACGATTTGGTACCAGGAGACTCTAGGCAGCTAGTGAGACATATAAAGGTAAGAGGTCATGGCTTATTTCTAAGTAACCAGCCAGTATAGGGCTTGATTCCAGAAGTCCAGAAAGCAGGATTAATGTAGGAAAGAGCTATCTGTTCTTGAGCAAGGATTCAATACAGCAGTAGTTCAGAACATTAATATCAGTTCTCCACTGAAAATATGAATGAGAATGAGCATTTTCATGTTCTAAGCAGAGGACCTAAGCCAGTAACCCTGTCTGTGACCTGGTCTAGTAATAATAAGTCTTGTGGAGGACATTTATAGGGAGGAAAGGGTTCAGCTAAGAAACAACACAGATACTCAGTACACATCTCTATAAATCATGGAAATTAAGACAAAAATTCCTGGTTTCAAGGATAATTATAATAGTAACTGGCATTTATTTAATACCTGCTTCATAAATGAGAATGATCTGGGGTTGAAGATTTGGTCTCTTTACAACTTTGCAGATGAGGTATAGGCAAAGACTATCTTGGCTCAGGTTCCGGGGAGTTGGCATTAGAATTTGACTGTGTGAAATCCAGATACCATGGATTTTTCCATTCAATATACTCTTAAAGGAAGGAAGTGAGGTTCTGCTTATTTTTGTCTTTCAGGCCTTCATTGACTTTCCTGCCAGGGCAGATCTTAGCTGGGCCTTCTAGTGAAGGGCATCTCTCACTCCAGTTACTGCGAGAGGCTAAGTCAGAATTGGTTAAAGCAAGGGAGCAGGAATCAAACCTGGAATAAAGACCTGAGACTCAAATGCTTTTGCCCATGGGTAGGACCAACATACCTAATTCTGCTAATGAGAAGAATTTGCTTCTCCACAGATTTTTTCGATTCTGTTTACTAATGTCAGTCACTTGTACGTAGAAAATTAATAAAAAGATATTTCGGTTGCCTCCCAAATCTATTTATACTTGAAGCATGTGGTGAGTATGACAAGTTGTCACTTTAATAGGCATCAATCAGCAATATTTTGAGATGGTATTTAATGTCAGTAATTAAGATATTATTTAAACCCCTCAACAGTGTTATCACCTAAGTGTAATAGTGATTACCATAAAATATGTTATTCCATAATAACCATGTTTCACTTAGCAGCATATTTTATTGTGAGCACACAGCATCCTGGACTCCATAGTTAGTGATACGTTACTAAATCAGAAAAAAAAAACAGAAATTTTCTGCCCTCTGGAGCTTCACTTCTAGTGGAGAGAGACAGATAATAAACACTAAGGATAAAACACACACACACACACACACACACACACACACACACACACACACACAGAAACACAGAGTATATGATAAAAGAAAAAGGAGAAGTAGAGCAAGTGTGGGGTGTCACAAGTTCTGAGTTGAAGAGTGAGGGACAACACTGTTACATTCTACTGTCAGGACTGATCTCTTCAAGGAAGACAGCTTGAAGAAAGCTAGCTGTGTAGCTGTAGGAGGGAAGACTATCCCACAGAGCAGACAGCCAGTACTGTGTTAAGGTAGGCATGTGTTGACTTTTTCTAGGATCATCAGGGAGACAGTATACATGAGCAAGCAAGCAAGGTAGAGACTTGTAGAGGATGAAGTCACATAAATAATGGGAGAGAGGAGCACAATTAGATTCCGATAATTTTAGGCTGTTTTAAGAACTTGTTCTGTATTTTGAGTGGAAACAAAGACTTACTCCAGGGGTTTGGGCAGGGAAGCGAAATAATCTGAGTGACCACTCTGGACGCACTATGGAGAACAGATCAGTGCGTGGAGCTGGGGCAGGAATACAGGAAGGGAGAATTGTTAGGAGGCTAATGGCCTAATTCAGGTGAGAAATTACCATGGCTCAGTCTAGTCTGTCAGCCATGAAGGCTTGAGAAATGATCAGATTCTGGATGTATTTTGAAGATTGAGCCAATGGGATTTTCTGATGCATTGGATTATTTTTATTTTGACCATCAATTTATTAAGCAGAAGAAGTATCTCCTTTTTTAAACTTAAATATGTCATTTATTGATATGGACTTTAAATGAATACCTTTAATTGTCCTAACAACCCCATGGTGTGGGTACCAATATTATTAAAAAGAAAAATTAGGCAGTAAGAGGTTAAGTAGTTTACTCGAGGTCATGGTGTCAGAAGTAGAATTTATTTATTTGTTTTTATTTGAGACAAGCTCTTGCTCTTTTTTTAATTATTAGAAGTATCTTAAGCTAGTCTCTAAGGACAAATAAAGGAAAATAATGCAAACCAACATTTAGACATGCTACAAGTAGGCTTATCAGAAACTTTTATCAGCTATAAAACTGTCTCTAACAACAGCTCTATTATAATGCAAAACTCTGATAAGTTTATAATGACATTCCTGTTTATAACCCTGAGACATAGAATGGCCCTCTGCTTTCTGCACCTGCCAAGAATTAATAATTTAGGTTGACTCTAGAATATATTTAGTGTTGTACATCTACACTCATTCTTGGAAATTTATATCTTCTCATTGAATTAAGCAATTCTTCTTAACTACAATATTTAATAAACTGAGCTATGAATGTTCTGATCATGTAATTTTAACTAAAATACTCTATGTATATCTGTGTGTGTGTGTGTGTGTGTGTGTGTGTGTGGTGTGCATTTTTATGTAACAGGAAATCAAAATGCAGTGGAGAGACTTAAATACAATTTGAACTATTGAGAGAGAGAGAGAGAGAGAGAGAGAGAGAAAGCAGAGGTACTAATTAGAAAATACAGAACTATAAAATAGAATATTTAAAGAGAAGGGTAGATGCTGAAGACATGGGATTTTTTTTAGATTTACTCTAAATGTTTTAATTGTGACACCAATGCTGGAATAGTGAATATATTTTGATGAACAATGTAAACTATATTAGTCTTCCAGGGCTGCCATTATAAAATACCAGAAACTGGTTTTCTCAAAACAGCAGAGATTTATTGTCTCACACTTCTGGAGCCTAGCTGTGCTAAAACAAAATGTCAGCAGGGCCATGCTTCCTCACAAACCTACGGGGGATCATCCCTCCTTGCCTTCTCCTAGCATCCTTGGTGGCTGTCAGTCTTTGATGCTTCTTGACCTGCAGCTGCATCACTCCAATTTCTGCCTCTCCTGTCACATGCGTTCTCCCTGAGCGTCTTCACATCATCTTTTCGTAAGAATACCAGGTGTAACGGATTCAGTCTCCATCTCATCTTAACTAATTACATCTCTAATAACTCTATTTATAAATAACATCACATTCTGAGTTATTGGGGATGTGACTTTAACATGTCACTGGGAATATAATCCAATCCGTTTTAAAAACTACGATACTCGATTAGCTTTCTTAGAGATTACAGCTTCCTCCTAATGGCAAGTTAAGCACAAGGCTGATACATCATGAAAAACAATTGCTTATATTCTTCCTAATATTATTTTTTAGTAATTTCCTTAAACAAGAAACTAATTTTAAATGAAATTATTTTATTTGAAAGCTTAAAAGAAATATGAGATCTATGTGATTCAGACAGAAATTTCCTGAATATTCAAAGCACCATAGATGTGTTGATATTCTTCATACTTCTAAAGGCCTTTACCCGTAAATATTTAAATGAGAACAAGTGAACAAAGACACTCCTAACATGTTTGTTTGTTTGGTATTCCCCCCCCACTGGCCCTGGACAGACGTATTTTTAAAATTTTAAGTATATTAACCTGTCTTAATCTCAATTTCTCAACTGAATAATGCTTAGGACTTTTAAAGTCATTTCTTTCTTTAACATTCTAAGAACCTGGGATTGCGCGTATATTTATTATAAATGAGTCTCATTCTCCAAAACGATGGATTGTGGAAGCTATTTCCAAAGAACAAGTAGGAAATACACTGATCACCAAGTTGTAATGTTGCTACAGGATTTTGGTAGAACGCCCGTTCTCTGATGACTTATTACAGGTTTTTCACTGGCTAGTCAAGGACGGTATAAATGCTACCACAGTAAAGCAAATGGTAGCTCAAAGTCCTTAAGTATTTTACAGCCTATTTCTCTGAATTTTTAAAGGCCTTCAGTTATCCAATTTCAGTGTCTGGTAATATGGCAGAAGCTTGGAAAGTGAGTAAATCCCAGAATTTCCATTCTATAACTTGTTAGCGCCTTGTCTTTAGAAAAGTTCTGTGATATAGCCTCAGTATTCTCCTCAATAAAATAGGGCTACCATTAATTTTGTGCAGTCATTTTGAGGATTGTATGAATTAGTCTATGTGAATTGTTGTCACAGTGCCACCTAAATGTTGGCCTGTCCCCAAACTTTAAGTTTTTAAATTTAATTCTGTATATACTATTTAGTTTCTAAACTATTGACACAACCCATTAACTACCTGTCTAGTTCCTTAAGCTTAGAGTACTTGGAATCTAAACTTGATGCTTGCCTTGAATTTCATTACTATATACCATACCTTTGGCTTGTTCACTTACTGCTGACTAATTTACCCTATCCGACATTAGATTTCGAAACATGGTCACAATCTTGCCGCTGTTGTGGTTCTGTATATCTGACCATACTTTAGCCAGGGGCATCCAGCGCTTCTCTAGACCTTATTAATTGCTATTTATTTGTTTTAATGTTTTGCTAGCTCGCTGACACTCTGAGGCAGTTCTTACCACCTTCCGCGGACTCCATGCTTCTCCCATGAGACTGTCTCTTCCTTCCTAAGAGCCTTACTCCTCATCCTGCTTTGACAACTTGAGGTTATGCAATATCTAACACCTCTCTTCTATGCTTTTAATTCTAAGAACCTTAAAATGTAGAACCCACATTAACTTCTGTATTCCAATAATATCTTCCTTTTTTAATAAAACGCTCTTTCTTTCCTTTTTTCTTTGAAACGGTCAGAATATTTTACTTTCTGAAAAGCAATTTAATCCTGAAGAAACAAGACATGAAAATTCAATCCATATTTTCATGTGGATAAAATTCTCTATATAATTTGGAAACTTCAGATAATGAGAATAACTCTTTTGATTCAAGGTTATGACTAGGCACTATACCTTTCTGTTTGATTTTCAATCACTCTTATTCTGGGTGAATTTCTCTAAGAAGCTTACCATTTTGGATAGACATTGGATACATTTTTATCTTCCCTAGTGTACTTTCTGTCTTTTTTTGATACTAGTGCCTCTATCACTCCCTAAACAGCCTGACGAGCTTTCTGTAATAGAAGGAAATAAAGTTGTATTTTATCATTTTGACGCCTTAAATCAATAGAGTGAAATTGTGTTGTTTTAGATCATTTAATATTTATACCTGAAGGCATATAAGTATCATTTTCAAGTGTACTTGAAAAATACTTCATTTTAAAAACCAACAGGGCCTGTAAATGAAATTACATATTTTTCATCAACTGGATGAAGAAATGTACTTATTAACCTCACAGGAATTATGCCCCTAATTTTATATTTGATTGAATTTTAAAAACACACAAACTACATATATCAGTATTGTTTGTTTATTTTTGTTTTAACTGTGAACATTTTATTAGAACTGATAGTACTCAGTCAGGATTTTTGTTTCCAGTTGAATCCCATTATTGACTCAAGGTAGCTTTTGAGCAAATCTTACCCCTAGACTCTGTGACTAATGCATTCTGTGCTTATCAATGTTACACTAGGAAGTGGTTTGTAGTTTTATTCAACTACAGCTAAACTGAAAATCTTTTTTTCTGATTAATTGATTTTTATTTTTTATACTTTAAGTTCTGAGATACACGTGCAAAATGTGCAGGTTAGTTGCATAGATATACATGTGCCATGGTCGTTTGCTGCACCCATCAACCCGTCATCTACATTAGGTATTTCTCCTAATACCCTCCCTCCCCTAGCGCCCAACCTCCCAATAGGCCCCAGTGTGTGATGTTCCCCTCCCTGTGTCCATGTGTTCCCTTTGTTAAAGTCCCACTTATGAGTGAGAATATGTGGTGTTTGTTTTTCCATTCCTGTGTTAGTTAGCTCAGAATGATGGTTTCCAGCTTCACCCATGTCCCTGCAAAAAACGTGAACTTACCATTTTTTGTGGCTGCATAGTACTCCATGGTCTATATGTGCCATGTTTCTGTTTTCCAGTCTATCATTGATGTGCATTTGGGTTGGTTTAAAGTCTCTGCTATTGTGAATAGTGCTGCAATAAACATAGGTGTCCATGTATCTTTATAGTACAATGATTTATAATCGTTTGGGTATATACCCATTAATGAGATTGCTGGGTCAAAGGATATTTCTGGTTCTAGATCCATGAGGAATCAGTACAATGTTTGAGCTGATTTACACTCCCACCAAGGTATAAAAGCTTTCCTATTTCTCCACATGCTCCCCAGCATTGTTATTTCCTGGCTTTTTAATGATCATCATTCTAACTGGCATGAGATGGTAGGTATCTCATTGTATTTTTGATTTGCATTTCTCTAATGACCAGTGATAATGAGCTTTTCTTCATATGTGTGTAGGCTGCATAAATGTCTTCTTTTGAGAAGTGTCTGTTCATATCCTTTATCCACTTTTTGAAGGGTTGTTTTTTTCTTGTAAGCATAAATTCCTTATAGATTCTGGATATTAGCCCTTTGTCAAGTGGATAGATTGCAAAAATTTTCTCCCATTCTGTAGGTTGTCTGTTCACTCTGATGATAGTTTCATCTGCTGTGCAGAACCTCTTTATTTCAATTAGTTCCCATTTGTCAATTTTGGCTTTTGTTGCCATTGCTTTTGGTGTTTTAGTCATGAAGTCTTTGCCCATGGTATGTCCTGCATGGTATTGTCCTGCATGGTACTGCCTAAGTTTTCTTCTAGGGTTTTTTATGGTTTTAGGTCTTATATTTAAATCTTTAATCCAACTTGAATTAATTTTTGTATAAGGTGCAAGGAAAGGGTCCAGTTTCAGTTTTCTGTATATGCTTAGCCAGTTTTCCCAGCACCATTTATTAAATAGGGAATCCTTTCCCCAATGCTTGTTTTTGTCAGATTTGTCAAAGATCAGATGGTTGTAGATGTGTGGCATTATTCATGAGGCCTCTATTCTGTTTGATTGATTATGAGGCCTCTCTCTGTTTTGTTACCAGTACCATGCTGTTTTGATTACTGCAGCCTTGCAGTATAAAGTCAGGTAGTGTGATGCCTTTAGCTTTGTTCTTTTTGCTTAGAATTGTCTTGGTTATATGGAGTCTTTTTTTGGCTCCATATGAAGTTTGAAGTAGTTTTTTCGAATTCTCTGAGGAAAGTTAACGGTAGCTTGATTGGAATCACGTTGAATCTATACATTACTTTGGGCTATATGGTCATTTTCATGATATTGATTCTTCCTATCCATGAGCATGAAATGTTTTTCCATTTGTTTTTGTCCTCTCTTATTTCCTGGAGAAGTGATTTGTAGTTTTCCTTGAATAAGTCCTTCACATCCCTTGTAAGTTGTATTCTTAGATATTTTATTATCTTTGTAGCAATTGTGAATGGGAGTTCACTTATGATTTGACTCTCTGTTTTTCTATGATAGTGTATAGGAATGATTGTGATTTTTGCATTAATTTTTGTATTCTGAGACTTTGCTGAAGTTGCTTATCAGCTTAAGGAAATTTGGGGCTGAGATGATGGGGTTTTCTAAACATAACATTATGTCATCTGCAAATAGAGACAAGTTGAATTCCTCTCTTTCTATTTGAATGTCCTTTATTTATCTTGCCTGATTGCCCTGGCCAGAATTTCCAATACCATGTTGAATAGGAGTGGTGAAAGAGGGCATCCTTGTCTTGTGCTGGTTTTAAAATGGAATGATTCTAGCTTTTGCCCATTCAGTATGATACTGACAGTGGTTTTGTCATAAATAGCTCTCATTATTTTGAGATATCTTCCATCCATTCCTAATTTACTGAGAGTTTTTAGCATGAAGGGGTATTGAATGTTATGGAAGGCCTTTTCTGCATCTATTGAGATAATCATGTGGTTTTTGCAATTGGTTCTGTTTATGTGGTGGATTACGTTTATTGATTTACATATGTTGAATCAGCCTTGCATCCCATGGATGAGGCCAACTTTATCATGGTAGGTAAGATTTTTGAATAATTTCAGAATAAGTGTGATGTGCTTCTGGATTCAATTTGCCAGTATTTCATTGAAGATTTTGCATTGATGTTCATCAGGGATATTGGCCTGAAACATTATTTTAAATTGTGTATCTGCCAGGTTTTTGTATCAGGATGATGTTAACCTAATAAAATGAGTAGGGAAGAGTCCGTCTTTTTCTACTGTTTGGAACAGTTTCAGAAGGAATGGTATTAGCTCCTCTTTGTACCTCTGGTAGAATTCGACTGAGATACTGTCTGCCCTTGGGCTTTTATTGGTTGGTAGGCTATTAATTACTGCCTCAACTTTAGACCCTGTTATTGTTCTATTGAGGGATTCGACTTCTCCTGGTTTAGTCTTGGGAAGGTGTATGTGTCCAGGAATTTATCAATTTCTCCTAGATTTCCTAGTTTACTTGCACAGAGGTATTTATAATATTCTCTGATGGTAGCTTGTATTTCTGTGGGGTCACTGGTGATATCTCCTTCATCATTTTTTATTGTATCTATTTGATTCTTCTCTCCTTTATTTCTTTGTTAGTCTGGTTAGTGGTATATCTATTTTGTTAACCTTTCAAAAAACTGGCGCCTGGAGTCATTGATTTTTTGAAGGGTTTTTCATGTCTCTATCTCCTTCCGTTCTGCTCTAATCTTAGTTATTTCTTGTCTTCTGCTAACTTTTGAATTTGTTTGCTCTTGCCTCTCTAATTCTTTTCATTGTGATGGTAGGGTGTAGATTTTCCTTCTTTCTGCTGTGGGCATTTAGTACTATAAATTTCTTCCTAAACACTGCTATGGCTGTGTCCCAGAGATTCTTGTATGTTGTGTCTTTGTTCTCATTGGTTTCAAATAATCTATTTATTTCTGCCTTAATTTCATTATTTACCCAGTAGTCATTCAGGAGCTGGCTGTTCAGTTTTCATGTAGTTGTGTGGTTTTGAGTGAGTTTCTTAATCCTGAGCTCTAATTTGATAGCACTGTGGTCTGAGAGACTGTTTGTTATGATTTCCATTCCTTTGCATTTGTTAAGGAGTGTTTTACTTCCAGTTATGTGGTCCATTTTATAATAAGTGCAATGTGATGATTAGAAGAATGTATATGCTGTTCATTTGGAGTGGAGAGTTCTGTAGATGTTTATAGGTCCTCTTTGTCTAGAGCTGAGTTCAAATCCTGAATATACTTGTTAATTTTCTGCCTTGTTGATCTTCTAATATTGACAATGGGGTGTGAAAATCTCCCACTATTACTGTGTGGGAGTCTAAGTCTCTTTGTATGTCTCTAAAAACTTGCTTTAAAAATCTGGGTGCTCCTGTATTGGGTGCATATATATTTAAGATCGTTAGCTCTTCTTGTTGCATTGATCACTTTACTATTATGTGATGCCTTTCTTTGTCTCTTTTCATCTTTGTTGGTTAAAGTCTGTTTTATCAGAGACTAGGATTGCAAACCCTGCTTTTTTTTTCTTTCCATTTGTTTGGTAAATATTCTTCATCTTTTCATTTTGAGCCTATGTGTGTCTTTGCCCATGACACAGTTTCCTGAATACAGCACACCAATGGATCTTGACTCTTTATCCAATTTGCCAGTCTGTGTCTTTTAATTGGGGCATTTAGCCCATGTACATTTAAGGTTAATATTGTTAAGTGCTACCAATCTGACAAAGGGCTAATAACCAGAATCTATAAAGAAATTAAACAAATTTATAAGAAAAAAACAACCCCATCAAAAAGTGGACAAAGGATATTCAGTTTTCTAGTTGTTTAGAGCAGAAGGTTAAATCTGTTCCCCGTTATAACATGGCTGGAAAAGGAAGGTAGTTTATTTTTTTATTGCTCTTAAGATATCTCTTTTGTAAATTATATTTTGATGCAAAATTCTTACCACACATTGTGATTTTCTATATAATTCTTAGTTCTAGTTTTTAGAAATACTTTTCCAACGAAATCACTTGAGATGTCTTCCATGTATCACTCCTTGGAGAGGAGGTTTTCCTTCTACTTCCATTTATCTTAGGTGTCTTCATATTGTGCTACCAAGTTATTCCTTCATTCTCTCCAGTATTTTGTTCATTTTCTTATTTAACTCTCCTTTCAGTGGACAGTGAGTTCCTTGTAGAAGGATAACAATTCTTACATTTATTTTTGTGTGTGATATGTAATACCATGCTTGACACCTAGAATGTCTTGAACAACTATTTGTTTAATACACATTAAGTAACCAAATAGAAAAATTAATGGCAAGAAACCCATTCTTTTCAATATAGAGAATTAGGGTTAAGTGTTGGATGCAGCAAACCACCATCATGACAAACCTGCATGATCTGCACATGTACCCCAGAACTTAAGTATAAAAAGTAAATTTAAAAAAAAAAGATTACATAACTACAGCCAAAAATATAAATAAATAAATAAATAAAACCATATTATAAGAATAAAAAAAGAATTAAATTTACACTTAGTGTAAATTTATCAGATGGGTGTTTATTATTGAATCTTGCTGACTTCATAAAGTGTATTATACTCAATTTTGTTTTGATGTATGCTCTAACTCTGTATTGACAAATCATGCCACTGCACTCCAGCCTGAGCAAAAAGAGTAAAACTCTATCTAAAAAAAAATGCAGTAAAATTGGTGCCATTCTTAATAATGCACAGGTTCAAATGCTGTAATTTCTCTACATGTTTTCCTTTAATACATGATTTTAACCTCTGTATTAAATACCTTTCACCAACTTTAAGCCTTAGGTGGACTGATGTAGAGCGTAAATAATGTATAACTATCCAATTTAAATGATAGATTCAATTATTAAATATAAATGTGTAGAGCCTAGGACATATCCCCTGCACTACTTTGGAAAGAAATGTGAATTAAGTGCCCATTGTTATCAATTCTGCATTTCATCCAGATTTGCTGAAGTAAATATTATTTATTGTTAATACCAATGATGATAATACTGATAATTTTGATGATGACAATAATAGTGACTACCATTTATTTCACACGTTTTTCCCAGCAAAGGCACTGCTAGTTTGTAAAATTTCTCAGAATCATGCATCTACTCACTCTCAGACTTGGGTTTTAAATTCGTGTCTTCTCCCAGAGTGTCAATTTTTCTTTCCTGTGTAGAAGAAACAATACAAAGAGATAATATACTTTGTTCTATTTGCTTGCCTATATTATAATAGTGAGATAAGGTAAACTAAAGCACCATCTCATTATAGAATAATTGTGCATAAGTCTTATTCCTCCTCATATAGGATAACAATGAAAAGCAACCTAGGTTGAAAAGTAGAGAAAATTTTTTGAAATAATATAGAATGCCATATATATATACACATATATGATTTCTCTTAGATTTGTAAAATCAAATTTCTTAAAAGCACACACACACACACCTATATATATTGCATTAATTTGTACTTTCAATGGCTTCATGTTTATTTTTTTTAATTTATATGACTTTTCTTCCCAACCTTATTGAAATATAATTGAAAAAAATTATATTGTATATATTTAAGGTATATAATGTTATGTTTTGATATATATATTATAAAATGATTATCACAAACTAATTAACATATCCATCACCATATATAGTTACCTTTTATATGCATATTTGTGGTAACAACATGTACACATATAAGTTCTATACTTTTAGAAATTTTCAAATATAGTATACAGTATTATCAACTATAACCATTGTGCTACATATTAGAACTTTTGAACTCATTCAGTCTATACAACTCAAACTTTATACATTTTGACCAGCATCTGTCCATTTTCCCTTACCTCCCAGCTTGTGGCAACCACCATTCTGTTTTCTGTTAATATGAGTTCAATTGTTTTGATGCTATACATATAAGTGAAAGCATGTGATTTTGCTTGTGTTTATTTTTTCACTTTGTATATTGTCCTCCAAGTTAATCCATATTGTCAAAATGGCAATATTTTCTTGAAATGCCAGATGTAGGTGATGGAGGAATGGAGGCAGCAAACCACATTGCCATGTGTGTACCTATGCAACAATCCTGCATAATCTGCACATGTACCCCAGAACCTAAAGTACAAAAAAAATAATTAAATAAATAAAAATAAAGCAAAATTTTTTTTAAAAAACCTAATATTTCCTTATATACCACATTTTCTTCATTCATTATCTATAAATGGATACTATTACCTCACACCAAATAAAAATCAACTGAAAATGATGTTAAGACTTAAATCTAAGACTTGAAACTGTGAAATTACTAGAAGAAAACTTAGGAAATAAAACTTCCTGACGTTGGTTTGGATAGTGATAATTTTGAATATGGCATCAAAAAGCACAAGCAACAAAAGCAAAAATAGACAGATGGGATTGCATCAAACAAAACCAAAAGTAGACAAATGGGTTACATAAAACTGAAAAGCTTCTGCACAGAAAAGGAAGCCATCAATAAAGTGAAGAGGCAGTCTAGGGGATGGGAGAAAATATCTGCAAACGACACATTGGATAAGAAGATAACATCCAAAATACATAAAAACTCAAACAGAAAATCAACAGAAAAAAATATGCAAAGGATCTGAATACACATTTCTGAAAAGCAGACATACAAATGGCAACAGGTATATGAAAAAAGTTAAACATATTAAAATCAGGTATTATAAATCAAAACCAAAAAGATTGCACCTCACGTCTCTTTGAATGGTCATTAAAAAGACAAAGTGTACATATTGGTAAGGATGTGGAGAAAAGGAAACCCTTGCACAATGTTGGTTGAAATGTAAATTGGTAAAGTGATTATGAAAAACACTATGGAGGTTCCACAAAAAATTAAAAGTAGCATTACTCTGTGATCCAGCAATCCCACTACTAGGTATATGTCCCAAAGAAATAAGATTAGTTAAACAGCTCTCTCTACCCATGCTCATTGCAGCATTATTCACAATAGCTAAGATATGATATTTGTTTTTTTGAAAGCAGGATGAACTAAATGTTGAATCCATAATGAATTAATAAATGTAATACCTCTGATAATTTTCAAATAGTTATATGAAATAAATGGAAAATTATAAA